>JARYGA010018737.1:0-83580 GCA_030545235.1 Helianthus tuberosus
TTTTGAACCGTAAACCTTTCTTTAAAACTAACCGGTCTAAGTTATAACTTAAATAAGACCCGTTAGGAATCTAATAGGTTATTAAAAACCTTTGTTACTTGTACTTGCTGATTTGATATATGGTTGGGAATAAAATTATATTTTAGATCAGGTAAATACTTTTAACTTATTTTCCCTTATACGGGCTTAGGATACGATATTTAATAATACCGCTTGGTCGGGTATTGAATCTTTAATTGAATAATGGTTAAATCATTGAGATAACCCATTTAATCTGTTTTGTTTGATTTAAACATTTGGGGGGTTAATGACCATGTCCTGGATATCCTCGGCTCATTCATTGAAATGGCCACGACTTAAGCACGGGGTGTAGGCATACATCTGCCAGTGCGTATGTAAAAAGATATACCCGCCTGTTGAGGATAACTGGCCGTGGGTTTATATTATGTGGTGTGTCTATTAATCTTGTTCCGGCTTCTATCCCGGATCCTGAACGTACGACAAACATATAAATCTGAAAATAAGATTATTTTTAATAATTGTCCCAAGTTATAAAAGAATTTTTGGTGCCTTGTGCATTTAAATCAATTTTATAAACACTTTTCAAAAAGAGTCAGTTAATTGTATTTACCAGTGTAAACTGACATAATTTCCCAAAAAGGTTAAGTGCAGGTACTAAGCGAAATGGGCTGGAACTCCTGAGTATTAAATAAAGAGTCTTGCAAGCTTTTGATACTTAAAATCTGTTGAACAATATTTCTTTCTGTTTTAGATCCGCCTGTGGATCCATCTACAATCCGTTGTATAATATTTTATTGTACTTTCGAATCGGTTTGTAATATTATTACTTTAGACTTCCGCTGTGCATTTAAACTGTGATTATTGACCATGATGATATCCACTACGTCACGATACTCCCCACCGGGCCCACCGGTAATTCGTGGAAATATCAGGGTGTGACACTCCAATATGGAAGCGGTGTTCATACGAAGCCGATGCGAGAAGGAAGACCAAGTGATGCTTGCTACGGGTCAACTCCAACTTCAAGCTAAGGATTGGTGGGATGCTCATTGTAAGGAATTGGGCAAAGATAAACTTCAATCATTGACATAGCAAGAATTTAAGGAACCTTTCCTAAAATATCATTGCCCCCAATCAGCCGTTGATAGGATTCAAGAAGACTTCTTATATCTCCGAAAAAAAGGAGAAACGATCGACGAAATTACCAACACTTTTCTGGGCAAAATGAAATTTTATCAAGATTTCATGAAGATGGAAAGAATGAAGATCAACCGTTATGATGACATGCTAAAAGCTGAATTTAGGGAGTCCATCACTCCCTCGAAGTGTGCAACTCTGAATGAGCTCATAAATTGGGCTCGAGATAGGGAAATTGAGCTGAAAAGGCAAGAAGAACGGGGAGAGAAGACTACAAACCCAAGCCCTTCCAAGAAGCCAAGGTTCTAAGACCATGGCAAGAAAGTGAAATCAAGAGGTGGGACCCCTCATTTTAATACTTGCGGGAAACTCCACACGGTTGAGTGTTTAATGGGCAAGAAAGGATGCTATAACTATGGTCAAGAGGGATATTCGTACTATAAGTGCCCCAGTCCTTCAAGGACATGTTTTAACTGTTTCCAAGTGGGACATATAAAAGCAGAATGCCCAAAGCTTCAACAAGGGGCAAACAAAAAAGGAAGGAAGGATAAGAACCCCAAGGCTTGAGGAAGGATGTTTCAAATAACCTCTGAAGAGGCCAAAGTTCACCCGAATGTTATTTCAGGTATATTCCTGTTAAATTCAATGCCTACTTATGTGCTATTTGATAGCAGAGCTAGTAAGTCGTTTCTGTCGAGTGATATTATACGTCACCCTTCATTTAGAATTGAAAAGATGTCGGTACCTCTAGAAGTAGAAATAGTCGATAGCAAACACTACCTATTACATGAAATATGTAGGGGTTGCAAAATAACTATAGAGGATGAGGGTTTTGACATTGACCTTATTCCCATGATCTTGGGAGAATTCAAAGTAGTAGTGGGTATGGATTGCTTAACTCGACATCATGTAGAAATCCAGTGTGAATGTAAGATTACTCATATGTTGTCTCCTAGTGGCAGACGAGTATCCATATGCGGGGAAAGAGAAGTTAAACCCAAATTGTGCACAATTACTCAAGCGGTCAAGTACGTCCGTAACGGAAGTAAGGCATTCTTAGCTTACGTGGTGGATACTCATCATAAGGCCCCAAGAATGGAAGATGTGAAAGTTGTTAATGAATATTGGATGTATTTCCGGATGATCTTAGCTTGAAGTAGAATTTCGGATCGAATTAAATCCGGGTGCTAAGCCAGTGGCTAAAGCACCCTATCGGTTGGCTCCTACCGAGATGCGGGAGTTAGTGACACAATTGCAAGAATTGCTCGAAAAGGTCTTTATACGTCCAAGTGTGTCACCATGGGGAGCACCTTTTTATTTGTGAAAAAGAAGGATGGCGCGATGCGAATGTGCATCGACTATCGAGAATTAAACAAACTAATGGTCAAGAACCGTTATCCCTTGCCTAGAATTGATGAACTTTTTGATCAATTGCAAGGGGCAAGTTGGTTCTCGAAAATTGATTTGCGTTCGGGTTATCACCAACTCCGAGTACGAGAGGAGGATGTAGCCAAAACGGCGTTTAGGACCCGTTATGGACACTACGAGTTCTTGGTGATGTCCTTTAGGTTGACAAACGCGCCGGCCGTGTTCATGGATTTGATGAATCGAGTATGTCAAACTATGTTGGACAGGTCCATGATAGTTTTCATTGATGACATATTGGTGTACTCCCGAAGTGAGTCTAAACATACGTGCCATTTACGTGAGGTACTAGAAACACTTTGTAAAGAAAAGTTGTATGCAAAGTTTTCTAAGTGTGCGTTTTGCTAAGGGAAGTGCGTGAGGTACGTGAGTCTGAACATACGTTCCATTTATTGTCCTGGTACGATCGAGTCCGGTATAAATAGGGTTCTGATATATAGTCTTCGAACCGCCGGTATATCTAGTAATACCGATGCATAACGGTTTAAGCCCATGTTAAAATTTTAGATTTAACTGATTATTGGTAACTAGAACTTATTTTATATTGTGTGAAACGAAAGTAGTTATTCTCTTGTTGATGAGGATAACAATGATAGTGAACTTCATCTTTCAAACGATGATGAACTTGATACATTTAACACTCTGATTCCATAAAGCTATTGTAGACTTCTATTTATAAAACTTTTTTGGAAATTTGATTTTATAGGGTTAACTAGTCAACCCAGTTAAACCGCTCTATATAACCTATAACCTGATACAATCGGTTGAACCGTTTTTAAGCCTAACCCAGTACAATTTAAAAACCGGTTTTTAAAAACATTGCTTGGGAACACAACATAAGAGAACGGTTATGATGAGCGAGAGACAGCGAGGACAGAGCACAACATGAAACAATAATTTTCCATATGGACTCGGCTACTTGGTCATGGGAGGGTTGCGGCACTTCGGGATTTTCCATTAGTGGAATGAAACAAAGGATTTTTTATGCTTCTAATGTGCAGCCGGCGGTGTCTTTTTTGTGGTGTAATTGGGTTCCAAAAAAGGTGGGGGTTGTGGCTTGGCGTGCGTTTTTTGATAGGTTACCGACATCTGAAGCTCTGGCTAGGCGGCAAATACAGATTGATTCGCAACTATGCAAGATTTGAGAGTCTGGGATTGAGTGCCCGGTTTTTTCTGAAGTTTGGCAGGTGGTTTTTGCGTGGTGTCGTGTCCCGAACTTCTTTGCTTTTCATGTTCGGGATTTGTTGAGCTATCATCTTACGGCCATGGCAGGTACTCGGATTAGAAAGGCGTTTTATGGGTGATACTTATAGTTTTCTGGAGTATTTGGAGAGCGAGGAACGATCACATTTTCAGTCACAAGCAGGTTTCGGTTGGAAAAATCTTGGAAGAAATCAAGATAATGAGCTACTTGTGGATTAAGAATCGCGGGAAGATGTCGGATATGTCTTGGGAGTCATGGTGTAGGTTTGATTTGACAAGAATGGGGTAGTGTCGGGTAGTTTTTTTCCGGATTTTGTTGTTTGTTTTCGGTTGTTTGTTTCCAGGTCTTGTTTCGGATTGTGTTGTGCTAGCATCTTGTTAGCTTTTGAAATAAAAGTTTCGTTGGCCGTTCAAAAGAAAAAAAAGACTCGGCTCAATCAACCGAAATAAAACTTTCCTTAAGAGACCTTAGACTCCATCAATGAATCCGTAGTATAGAACAATACTGATGGAGAAGGATGGGCCCTCGACATATCCAAAAACACAAGCAATTGGGCCATCCTAGACAGGTTGAGCAGTAGCCTAAAACACAAACCCAAAAAAACCATAAGAAATAAGAAAAAAAAAATTAAGTGTTTGATGTTTTAAATTATAATTTTCAACAAGGAACTACTACCAAAAGACTCCCACAACCTTGACCCAGCTAAGCTTCTTAACAGGAGAAAACGATCTGTTACAATCGCTAATGACCCATGAAATAATTCGAAGACAAAACGATCTGTTAATTTAACACATGAAATCATATTGTTTTTTAAGTTAAAAACATTAAATGGAGGAGTTCATAATCAGTGATATCATATGTGAAAATAAACGATTTGGCTAATTCAGACGCTGTATATTTTCTCAATTCTCACTTTCTATTGTTAATCAGGAGTTCATGAATAACTGAATTAGGTAGATCAATGCCTTTGTATCTGAATTTCACTCTGTGAGCATAGTATAGTGAATTAGACATCTATACATATTTTACAAAAACTCCAAAGTTAATAAGGACCATATGTAGCCAGCATATGCTAATAATAGTCTGGATTCTGGAAGCTTGCATGTATATATTATTAATTCAAATAACTTAATAACTGAAACTCAAAAACATAATATACGATAAAAGCATGATATTTAACATCACTGTGCCATTAATTATGCCATTTACAGTTGCACAACCCTACTATTATCAAGATTAATTCACATTAATATTGGTATGAGTAAACTATAAAGCCTGTGTGATCATTCTAGGCACCTGTATGTATATTTATCTTGTATCCAGTCAATGAAGATGCTGAGATTCTTGTGTGAGCTCCCACCTTCCTCCACATTGCTCATAATCTTTTCCTTTAAATTTATGGCTTTTTCTTTGAATGTTTTGTCACTGAGCAGGTGCTCTAGCTTACTTTTAATCTCTTCGCGTGTGATATATCCCTCCTCGTCTCTATCAAACCCCAGCCCATTCTTCCAGACATCACAAATATAAGTTTGGTTACTAAATTGATCCGAAATGTACGGCCAACACAAGAAAGGGACTCCATTTGTCACACCTTCCAAAGTAGAGTTCCAACCACAGTGGCTTAAGAAGCAACCTACAGAAGGGTGAGCCAACACCTTCTGTTGAGGTGCCCAACTCACAATCCTCCCACGAGTGCGTGTTCTTTCCGTATATCCATCTGGGTAGGAAACTGTAGTCTCTTTGGTCATACCTGGCCTCACAACCCACAAGAATGGTCTGTTGCTAAGTTCGAGACCTAACGCCAACTCTTCAAACTGCCTCTGGTCAAATATTGTGAAGCTCCCGAATGCTATATAAATTACTGAGCATACTGGATTTTGATCAAGCCATTTTAAGCAGGAGAAGTCTTCTTGCCAGAAGTGACCCTCTTGGTCTGCAAGTCGGTTGCTTGCCAATAGTGGCCCTATTGGCAAAATCTTGGAATATATGCTAAATTCCTCAGGCTCCTGCTTATTAGCTGAGTTGCAAGTAAACCATTCTGTCATTGTTGCAGCCTCTGCTACATCTACTGATATTTTAAAAACTGATTTTGTTGTTGCTAAGTCACCAACAAAGGACCATGGGAGGTTTGAAGGTTTTATAGGTGCCATGTTTGGTGACAGTTGAATTGTCTGATCTTTTATAGGGATTCCTGAAATACAAAGTTTTACAAATGTTACTTGAATTTAATTCTTAGAATTAAACTTTAATGAAATAAAATTGTTTAGTAAAAGCTAACTTAATCCTTATTTAGTTGTATATGTGAACAACAATTTGATTGACCATTCTATAAGCCTTTTTTGAGTGTTTATGTTAGCATGAACATGATCAGTCAGCTTTTGGTTATAGATTAGGTTGAAATAGAGCAGTGGTCTTACCTTTGTTGTCTATGATTCCATCATCAGTCAGCTTTTTAATGCTCAACGCGGGGGCCAGTGAAGCAACTGATGAAGGCCAGAAGACTGCTCTTTTGGTTCCGATCTTCTTTGCCACTCGTATAGCCCATGCCGCACAACCATCAGCAATAACACAGGTAACCTTATGTGTGCCTTGGTTGTTAATTGTCTCTATAAGTTCTTCTAGCTTGCCAGGCATGGTTTTTAATATCGACTCAGTCAACTTACCAAGATCACTTCTGTCTTCCCATGATTCCAACCCATCTGGGATGGAAACCATATGCATCAGTTCTTTGAAACTATCTTTTTCTACCCAGGTGCTTGTTACAAGTTCATGATTGATCTCTGTGTTTACGAACGTGACTCGGACACCTTGATTGACCAAACGTTGACTTAGCTCCATCAGAGGGATTACATGTCCTTGTGCTGGATAAGGTATAACTATAACATGAGCCATTTCCACCTTATCCTATTGGTCTTTTTTTTTTGTTCTGGACTTTAACAAGTGCATGCACTGTCTTACATGATTGTTCTCATATTTTTATAGACCTGTACAGCTAAAAATTCTGCTTGACATCTGCCTTGTATAGCTAATATATCTTTTACCTTACCAGACCTGATAATATATTACATTACATTTCTTATAAATTATGACTTGTTTTAGCGCTCGTGTATTGGGTCGATGCTTTTCTTTGGGTGTTGCTATCAACACATCACCCCCACCTGTCACATCATATAGGTCGTAGGTGAAAAAAAGGTCATATGGGCCGTATGACTCTGTCAGTGGTCATGTAAGTCATTTATCTGTTAGTCAAAATATCATACAGGCCGTATAACTTTTGGCCCTCGTATGACTCATATGACCATTTGTTGCCGTATCATATATCCCGTATAACTATCATACGACCCGTTTGACCAAATTTAGATCTATCTATGGCCCTATGTCAATCTTGTTTGTATAGCGACGGCCTTTCCATTCCTTGATGACATAAAATGTTTTGGAATTTTTATATCTGACGAACCAGGCCTTGTTGATTACGATCTATCCCACTAGAAAAAACAAAACACTTTTAAAATCTAGTGTTATTCGGCCATATAGAATACGCTGCCCTTTCATGTATTATAAAATGCGATTTGATCGACAAAAAAAATAACTAATTTGATGAAGATTGCAATAGTAAAACTTTGGCATCATCCTGAAAAACAATTAGATGTAGCAAGTGTGATTGGAGCAAACCTCTTGTTGGTCTAAAAACTGAACATATGATGCAATTCTATTATAACTAGTAATAAGCCCCCGCGTTTCGGTGGGGGCGTAAAACCATACCAAATAGTACCAATGTCACACCACCAACGACCACCAACGCTGAAGTTGTGGTGTGTTAACACAAATAAATTACACCGAAACGTAAAACATAGGAAATAATAACTAAGTGGATTAAGGACCCCGCACATTGTGACGAACCTGTCAAACGGGAAAAATAGACAACGTAAAACACTAAACCACACACACACATTTGAGTCGTGTTAACTCGCAAAATTTAGAACGAAACATAAAAACGTTGAATCACACACGCACGTTGCGACATGCTAACTCGTAAAATTTAGAACGAAACGTAAAATTTAGAGACCAAAGTTGAAGGTAAAAAACTTATAATGTTAAATTGTAAAAGATGAAAGATTTTAGTTTAAAAGTAAAAAACCAAATAATTTTGGGTTAAAAGTGTAATATCATTTTTGTTTTTTGTTTTTTTTTTCTTTTGAAAACCTCCCTAAATTTGGGTATAACCCATCTATAGACAAAGATGTTGCAAATTTATAGTATGAAAATATTAATATTAATATTAACTAGTATTAAGCGCCCCCCGCGTTGCGGCGGGGGCGAGCACTAATACCACACTACTGCCAGCGACCACCGATACTGAAGTTGCGGCGTGTTAATGAGAAGAAATTAAACCGAAACGTAAAACATAGAATAAAATAACTAAGGTGATCTAGGACTCGCGAATTACGATGAACCCGCGTCTAATTTTTCCTGTTTGACAGGTTCATCGTAATCTATATATAATATATATCATTACCACTATACAAACCATAATGCATACATTACAACAACCATTGCATCGATATGTAGCAAATTATATTTATACAATTATTATAAATAATAATAATAATAATAATTTACAAATACAACACAACTTTGAATGGATCAAACTGATTGAATTTGGTAAGATAATGAAACATTATTTGATTAGGGTACTACCACTTAAGCACAATTTACAATGCATACAAAACAGATTGAATTTGAAACCATTATTTGATTAAGGTACAACCATTTAAGCATAATTTACAACTAAACATGCATACTATTGTTACAAACAAATGTACAATCATTCAAGCATAATTTACAACTAAACATGCATACTAATGTTACAAGTTAACATAGTATATAAATGTTTACTTTCTTTGGAGATTTTCGGAACCGTGTTATACTTTTAGATTATGGAATCTTTTATATGACCAGATAGTTACCTTCTGGAATTATTGAATATGACAATTTGGTAATCTTCTTATGATTGGAGTAAATCCCATAAATTGATTTGTTTCCTTAGACTGAGGGGAGTGGGGCGACTCCTCCCTTTAAGTCGCCCCAAGTTGCCTCAAACACCGCGCCCCTTAGGCTCTTGCATAGCAAACCAATCTTGGGCGTCTTGCAGAGGTTGGGCACCTTGAGTTGGGATGGGCACCTTGACTTGCCATTGTCCAATCAAAAAAATCCTCCTTTTTCATCCACCAATCAAAAAAACCCCACTTTAATAACAACCAATCATAACTCTTTCTTAGGCATCTTGAGTTGCCATGAACACCACCCCCATTTTTTTACCCAACTACCTTTATGATGACATGGCGCCACGTGTCGCAAGACGCCCCCTCTAAAGGACGCCCCCACTCCCTTCAGTCTTATAAAATGGTTATTTCTTGGCATATTTTAAGTATTCTGCTTTTGTTTTTTTATTATTTTTTATATGTCTTGATCAGGGGTGGCTCACGGGTTTGGCAGATTTTAGGTATTCTACTTTTATTTTTTACTAGTTTAAGAACCCGTGTGTTACACCAATTACTTAAATTATATTATTTAACAGTGTTAGCATAAACTTTGAAATGAAAGAAACGTTCATGGAGTGTAGCCTTCAAAGCATGTTGAGCATGCTTTCCAGTTGACCTGAGGAGATACAAAAAGCAAGCTATTTACAATTACACAAAAAACTATGCAACAATTTGGCTTGCTTCCTTAAGTCAGGTATCCTTATCAGTGTTTTCGTGTCGTGTCAGAAATTTACATCTCAGTGCTACTGCAACCCAATTACACTAGATAAATGTGAATTTGCTATAGTAAAACTTCGTGAAAACGATGGTTGGAAGATAATATGTGCGCCAAAGAAAAAATGAGTTACTAATACAAGTTAGAAAAGTTTATTAACTTACTGTTTCGAGTAAAACATCCATTAACAAAATTCTAAACCCTTAAACGTGAGGAACCGATCAGGATGGACTCTAATGTATTCCCCAACCCTTGTCTCTTTAACTATGAACTGTTACTATTATTCTAAGAGTCCATTATAGACTTTTTTGGAACGGTGAACTTCATATATAAGGTTACCACATTCTCCAAATTGGAGAGGCCCGTATTGCCCCACTTTGGCCAGACTACGTTGTCTTGACCGGGTTCACGCTGGCTTCAAAGTTTGGCTTTTTTGGGCGTTCCCTCAGGAGACCATGTCACCGGCTGCCACTTGACAGTCGTTGTGCCACACAAGAGCAGAACTCTCTGGCGTAACACACGGTGGGACAAAAACCCGATTGGGCTCGTGATGGGGTAAAAAAGAAACCCAAAGAAAGAAAGAAAAGCGGAAAAACAAAAGGAAAAAAGGTGCATATACGGCACCATAAATTAACCATGTACATTGATTTTTATGGAATCCCCACCACAATGTCACAGTTGGTCTCCACCACTGGCGACGCCGCATTTGGTCAACGATATTCACAACGTCTCTTAACTCGCCTGAAAAAAAAGGCAGAAAAAAGATCAAATCCTAAGCAACAACTATCGATTTTAGAAAATGGATTTACGACTCAACTGTCAAGACATGGAATGAGACTGGTTATAGATTTAGGGTTTATCAATTTCATGAAATCAAATTATGGCTCACTAGTGAAGACATGGTTTCACGAGTGAAGAATTGATGCAAAACACGGATGCAAAAAGAAAAATGATCTGGTCACCTTCGTTGCTCCTCCGCACAACCCCGCCATAACCATCGAACAAACCACCGGAAAGGAAACCTCGCATATCCAACAGTAATAACACTATGGAACTGTTCATTACATTTGGTTTTATTGAGAAACAAGTCAATAAGTAACCTTAAATTTTACATGTAAATCCTTAGATAACTTGAACCAGCAAAAGCACCAAACTAACAAATCTGAAACTAACAATTCACTTACCTTTCATCCTTTGTTCAAAACCACCTTGACAGTAACACAAAGGTCACAAAACCAAAATTCTCTTTTGTTGACAGGGGATCCCTACATCATGAACAGGCCCAAACTTTCTATATTGATATAACAAAACATTAACCATTTCATTTCATTCCATATATATAAACATAAACACAACAAATTTTATGCAACACATACTTGAAAATGATCGCATATCTTTCAAAAGGTGTAATATTTTAGCCAGGTGCCTTTTTACCAAAACATATCACCGCTAAATTTGTACTCAAAAGTAAAATAAATCCTACAAACTTTCTAACCTAAATAAGTTACACTAACACCAGGGCCGGCTTTGGGCCCGGCAAACCCGTGCCAATGCCCGAGGCCTAAAATTTCAAAAGGCCCTAAAAGTCTTTATAAGCTTGTATATATTTATTAAATTATATATTTAGTATATTTATCCGTTTATTATGCAAAAAAATATTGGTGGTGTAGTGGCAAAAACCATCTCAAAATAATGTAAAGGTCTCAACTTCAAGTCTTTGCTCTATCACTGAGTTTTATTTTTGTAATTCATTTACCCTTAACCATAATTTTGGGCCCAATTCTTTTCGTCGTCCGAGGCCTAAATTTTTTCAAGAGTTTTCGGGAACTCTGACTAACACATTGCATTACTGGATATATCAGTTGAGTATCTACCCATTTTAAGACCTTTACATGAACCCTATATATTTCTTATAGACTTGTCAACAAACAATACAACAAATGAACGATTCAACAAAGACAATATACAATCGGTCTTCAACACTAGGGTTTTTCGAATTTTGAAAAACCCCCCAAAATCCAGTACGATTCAACAAAAAACATTAATATAACCTAAATCTAACTATAACATATACATAGACCGGATGAACTAGACAATAAGATGGATTATGGCGAAAAACTTACCGATTTAAGAATTGTTCGAATCAGCAAGATACGACAAAGGATTATGGTTAACAATATTCTCAAAAGTGGAAGATTCACACTGTGTTCCAGAGTTTACAAGGAAAAGAAACAAAAACAAAGTAAAAATATTTTGTGTTCCAGAGTTTCATTTAAGAAACGAAAATAAAGGAAAATAAAATATGTCATGTGTGAGAGTTTCATTTAGGCTGTGTTCCAGAGATCCACTTAACAGGGGGAGGGGAGGGGAGGGAAAATGGGGTTTCTTTTGCCTGAAAATAGTCTTTCCAATTTGGAAAGACATGGAGGGGAGGGGAGGGGAGGGAAAGAGAGAGATTTTTAACTCGGGAGCACACCGTTAGGGAAGAAAATGAAAGGAAAAGTAGGCTAAATTCTTTAGTTTTTCTTTACTTCCGATTTAGGAGGAAAGACATCTCTTTTTTCTTGATCAGGGGTCTTATAGATTATAGATTTTTTTAGATGCCTTGATGAGGGGTGGCTCATAGGGTAGTGAAGTAAAGTAAAGTAAGGTAAGGGTTTTGGCCTTCACTTCCCTCAAATTCTAAAATAATTAAATAATATATGTAGGTAATTTGGGGTTGTTGCTGGTGGGATTTGTGGTCCATAATTATGCATATACACATAGATGATGTAGGAATTATAAAATTAAAAGCAATGTTCTTTAAAGAAAAATGCCCTATTATTCTTAGAGCATTCACAACAACTCCACCATATTATGCCCTATAATTTAACTTTTTTTTTTTTTGAACGGCGATATTTCTACAACAGGCGATAGAGATCGCACCTACCCTATAACTCGGGTAGGCCCCTCCGCCCCACTCCGGCATCCAAGGCTATGTTGTCTTAACCGGGCCCACGCTTGGTGCGTCAGAGTTTGGCTAAGGCGTTCCCCGAGAAAATTTCCAGCCCACTGCCCACCCGATTAACCGGGAGCGTGTAGTTGCACCCTCCACAAGAGTCGAGGACTCTCTGGAGTAAATGCATTGTAATAGAAAACTCGGGGTGGCTCCCGGGTTTCGAACCAACTGACCCTCCACCCGTTCATTGCCATTCCCCCAAATGTGATGGGAGTGGGGATCGAACTTGGCCATCCTAGGAAAACCAAATCCTTTCCACCACTCCACCACAAGTGGAGGATCCCTATAATTTAACTAAAAGTCACATTTTTCAAAATTTTATCTTCTTTAAAAAAAACCTCTCACATATTTTTATATTTATCTTAGTTACAAACACATATTTTGTTATATTCCTCGTTTTTATACACTCACAATAATTTGATAAAAGATGAATAGTTATTTTTTCATATATAAAAATTTACTGTAGCAATTTTTCAAATTATAAAAATAGGGTGTAAATATGATTGTTGTGATGTGAAGTGAAAAATGATATTTTTTTAGATATTCATATATGATAAAAATCAAACTAAATGAACAGTGAATTTAGGGTATATTAGAATATGGGGTATGGGGCGGGGGTTGTGGCGTGGGTTGGGTACAAACGCCCAAGTCACCACCCCGGGTGGGCTTGGGTTTCGGCGTGGCCCCTTAGGCGCGGGTTTCAGCTCGGGGGCAGGGGTTGTGGCGTGAGTTGGGTACAAACGCCCAAGTCACCACCTCGGGTGAGCTTGGGTTTCGGCGTGGCCCCTTGGGCGGGGGTTTCAGCCCGGGCGTTGGACGGGGCTATCAAGATGACATGGCAGGATCTCATTGGCCAAGACAAGTAGCCGTTTGGGCTAGCCGTTGGCCAACGGCTATGTGTTTAAAAAAAAAATTATTCACTATAAATACTCACACTTCTAGTCATTTTTTTACCACAACTACTCCACCTCTTCTATAATCATCTCTATCTTATTTAAAAAAAAAATTATCATCCAACCACAATACGAAAAATGAATCCTCATAATCGTGGTTTTGACCCGAACAATCCGTGGGCATTCCAAGAAACACCTAGCCCAGCATCCAATCGTCCAATTGCTCCCTTTTTAATACACTCCACGATGCCGGATATGGCTGGTTACGCATCGTTTATCTCGAATCGTTTGAAGAATGATGTCGGTCGAAAACACCAACGCCTTTCGCGCAACGCGCGTCATTGAAAAATACTAGTTCTATTGAATTCAATTGTGACTTAACTAAGTTCAGAGAACAAATTGTTTTGGAAGTTATTAAATAAGAAAGATTTGGTTCATAAGGTAACTTAGTGATCATTTAACGAGTTAGTGATTTAATATTATTAGTATATTCAAAGTCAAGAATGAAAAATATTATTTATTATTAGTAAGGATAACCATTATTAAATGGATTAAATTGTCACAACCGTTAGGGGGGCTTTAGAATGCCCGACTAATTTCCTAATGAACTAAAACAGGTTTTTATTAGTAGTACGGTAGTACCTAATGATCGCTCAATAACAAATTAAAGATTTTAAAAATATCCGCCGGACAATCCTTGAGTCAACGAATCATATAGCCGAATATGATGTTGGTAAATTTTGATAACGAAAATATAGGTCGCCTACTCATCGAAGGTCATTTGCTTTTCTTTGCTTGCTAATAAGGTACGGATTCTGTTTCTTTTACATCATAGTATAATCTTATTTTTTATTCAAGTTCGTTACTTTGTAGAACGGATGTTTTCGTCAGTAGTTTCTGTTTCGTATTGTTATATGACTAGTATATAATAGAATTCAATTGTGACTTAACTAAGTTCAGAGAACAAATTGTTTTGGAAGTTATTAAATAAGAAAGATTTGGTTCATAAGGTAACTTAGTGATCATTTAACGAGTTAGTGATTTAATATTATTAGTATATTCAAAGTCAAGAATGAAAAATATTATTTATTATTAGTAAGGATAACCATTATTAAATGGATTAAATTGTCACAACCGTTAGGGGGGCTTTAGAATGCCCGACTAATTTCCTAATGAACTAAAACAGGTTTTTATTAGTAGTACGGTAGTACCTAATGATCGCTCAATAACAAATTAAAGATTTTAAAAATATCCGCCGGACAATCCTTGAGTCAACGAATCATATAGCCGAATATGATGTTGGTAAATTTTGATAACGAAAATATAGGTCGCCTACTCATCGAAGGTCATTTGCTTTTCTTTGCTTGCTAATAAGGTACGGATTCTGTTTCTTTTACATCATAGTATAATCTTATTTTTTATTCAAGTTCGTTACTTTGTAGAACGGATGTTTTCGTCAGTAGTTTCTGTTTCGTATTGTTATATGACTAGTATATATTGTAGCATGCAACAGACCTTATACCTTGTGCTCGTTATTGCATGTTCCCTTTAAACTTATGTCAAAATACATTTATTTCTGATACGCTTTGTACTCTGTCACCCGAGCAATTATATGTTTAGACTTGTCGTTGGGGTGTCAACGACATGACACTTATCGTGACGGTGCGTAACTAAAGTTCACGGCGTATCTAGTTTATGCTTGTGTAGCACTGGCCCCTGGAGGCAAATAGATCGATCTTAGCTCTGACTCCTGACTCCTGTTGAGATGGAATAATGTGTGTATGCCTACATGCACCATCTCGGCGCATGGACTATAGCCATGTATGCCTCTGTTTAGGCTCGTGGGTGCTTCTATATTACGTGACTTGTTTTACTGTTATATGTTGTCACGTATGTCTTGTCTCTGTTATGATATGTTTGATATGATTATATGCATCTGATTATGTTCAGTATCAGTTACCTGTTCAGTATAAGTTTTCGGATTCAAGTTATAAAAGTATTTGTTTGAGTGCCATCTTTTTGGGATTTGTTAGTGTTGGTACTGACCCGTTTTGCTTCCGTATACCTGCCTTACTTTTACTGTTGATTTCCGTTACTGGGCAACTTTTTTGCTCAGCCGTAGTTTTCTTTTTGTGTTTGTCTTATTTGTTTGACAGGTAATTTGGAAAACTTGGGGAAATAAGTGAGGAGTGTCTTGAAGATAAAGTTGTCTCGTTTATCTTAAATTTTGAAAATAGAAAGAAATATGATGAAAGTTTATGAGTGCTCTTATAAGCTTTGGACCCCCTAAATGAAGCTTGAGTTGATCATAGCAAATTAGCAATCATCAAAAGAAAAAAAGAAAAAAAAACAGCAAAAATCAACTTAAGGGGGCGTATATGCATATAACCGATAGTTACAGCGTCCAAGGGACTACTTTTATAACTATAGGGGTGGTAACTGACAATATTGAATATCCTTTGCTGATTGTCGGCATTTTCTAGGGCTTTTGACTTTACAGATCAAAGGTGAATTCATCGTTACTCTTTCATTTCTCTTGTTGATTGCCATGAAATTGTCCTTAATTACTTTGCAGATGGTGTTCATTTCATAATCAAACGGTAATTGCTTCATTCATCTTCACATAAATGTTTGTATTCATAATAATTGTTGTTTTTTGATCGTTAAGATAGTTTGACTTGAATGAATCTCAATCGTTTTGAATTTCAGCGATATTGTGGTTGTGAATTAGGTGCTTTTGATCGGGTTTGGTCGATCTCTTATAATGTTAATTTATAAATGTTGAAATGATTTTTTTTTTTAATTTAATAATAATTTTAGTTTGTGAGATAAGTGGTGAAGTTTGACCAATTAGGGTTTTTTTGTTGTAAGATGTTGATGATGATGTGTTTTAACATGTTTTTAGCTAGTCATGTCATTTTATGATCCTTGTATTTGATGAATGTGTGGTTAAACATAGTGTGTTTATAAACAGTTGAAATTGTCCCACAAACCGAAGAAATTCGGCCAGGTTGGGCAGTTTGAGGTCCAAACTGTTCAGTTTACGGTTTGGGTTTGGTGGTTTGCTGGTTTATCCGTTTGGTGCAGTTGGAACCTGATCGTTTAACTTATATTATTTGTATATATATTTTTCTGAGTTAACTGTCATTTTCGTCCCTGTGGTTTGGTGGAAAATGACACTTCAGTTCAAAAAATAAATTTGCGCCGTTTCCGTCCTCAACATTTTTGAAACGTGCCACTTCAGTCCAAAAAGATAACGCGTTGAACCAGTTCCGTCCTCAACGTTTTTAACGGCGCACTATCTTTTTGGACTGAAGTGGCACGTTTCAAAAATGTTGAGGACGGAACTGGCGCAATTTTTTTTTTTGACTGAAGTGGTATTTTCCACCAAACCACAGGGACGAAAATGGCAGTTAACTCTATTTTTCTTTTGTTCTTGGGATGGAACCATTTTCGTCGCTTCAAAGATTTCAATACAAACTAATGATTTTGAAAAAAAAAAAAACCCGGAACTGGTAAAACTGATCGGTCTGGCCAATCCACCCAACCTGGCTGGTTTGGTTAGTCATTCCCCATTAAACGATAGTTAGCGGTTTGACCCAGAATGTTCGTCAAATCTGGCCGAATCAGACCGTGAACTCCCCTGCGTAACCGGAGTCTTTATTAACGGGGTAAATTAAATAAAACTTTTGAATCCTCTTTTGCTCATTGCATCTGATATGTGAACTTTGAGTTAGTATCTTGACCAGCAAAGCCATTCCAGTGGTTATGTTAGCTCACTTTCTTCACTGATGAGTGAACTCAAGTTTGTGCAGGAATGTAGAATGAATACTGTTATTATTATCAGGGGCGGACCCACGTAAAGCGGGTCGGAGTCCCCGAACCCCAATGTTTTTAAAAAAATTGGTAGATTCGGTATATTAAATTTTATAAGGACCCGGTGGACACCTTAGAAAGAAAAGGAAAGTTGGTGTAGTGGTAAACCCCCCCCCCCCCCCCCCCCCCCCCCCCCCCAACAAGAGGTCATGGGTTCAATCCTTGTATAGCCTGTTTTTTTTTAATCTAATTCAAACCTCGCTCTGACCCGACCCGAAAATTTTAACGTTTTGTTATGAAAATTTTAAACCCTGAAAAAAATGGACCCCATTGGAAAAAATTCCTGGGTCCGCCACTGATTATTATTATTATTATTATTTTCTTTGAATCCAATACATTTCCACCTTTAATGTTATAAAATATTTTAGAAATTTGCTTGTTTATGTCTGCTTAACACTGTTTATTGTGCTTTATTGGTTTTCTATATAAAAGAACTGATGTATATGCGCAAATGTCACACTTAACCATCGTTTGGATTTTTATTTATTTTGCTAAGAACTGTGTCCTCAATATTTTGCAGAATAGGCTTATTCAAGAGTTATCAGATGCTGTAAGCAATCAGTGACTCGGGTTCTACTTTTTCTAGCAATATGTTGTCTGATGAGATGCTAAAAGTGGTTTTTCCGCTTCTAGAAGGACCCGACTTAGCTGCGTGTATGTCCGTATGTAAACAATGGCAACAACTAGCTCAAGATGATTACTTCTGGAAATGCTTGTGCGCCAAAAGATGGCCCTCAACATGTAAGAACCTGTCACCCCCGATAACTTACCGCAAACTTTTCAAAACATTTCACAAACGTGAACATCGTAGAACCCTTCTTCCCCCAAGAATCTCCTTAAACGACCTCGAGTTCTACATCGACATTTGGGCCGACGATGATTTACTCTTTTCACAAGTTGTTCCTGGACCCACCCTTCGAACAGGCAACTGGACCCCGCCACCTGGAATTTCCAACATCCTTAAACATCATTTGGAAGGTCCGGAATATAAAATGACGTTACCTGTTGAACCACGGTTCGCAGTTCCCTATACTCAAACCGTTAGTGTGTCTGTTCTTGTAGCTAGAAAGGATTCGAATAAAGTTGCTTGCATAATCAACAAGTCAATGTTTGACTATATTGACCGGTCTTCTTACCGAGCACTTGCTTTTGATTACCTTGTGTTCTCGCCTGTATACCCTTTTGTGTCTGGTATTCGCGCTTGGTTCTCCTTGTTATTCATGGAACATGTAAATGAGAATGTGATCGATGTTTTTGGGATCGAAATGGACTTTTGTGATGCTGCTAATTCGGAGAATGAGGTGCTCTGGCTGTTGGACATGCTTGATTGGAAGTAAGTTACTTTCAAGAGTCGATGACTGTTGTAGTTATAACTATTTTATGTTTATGGTGGAAAAATATGCACAGTTTCTGTAAGTAATGTAACTGTGTACAATGCTGTCTTGTTCTTTGAGGTTAGTCAAATGTTGAACCTGGTTTCTGGTACATTTGTAATGAATGGTCTTGCAGTGTGTTTGAATGTGTTGATCAATAAAGTACAACCTTTTACTTCTGACAATTGCTTTATTTTATTATTCTTATATTATAATTATTTATTTGTTATGTATTTAATTAATTTTTTTGTCATACACTACCCTTTTGTTACTCTTATGTATAATAATAATAATGTAACATTCATCCATGTCTGATAACATTAATGTACATGTATAAATAAATGTAGCAGCAATTTAATTTCTCCACTGAACACACACATACTACTCACCATCAAGCATTGCATACATCATTGATGATATCTCACAGTCTCCGGCCCCTTCCTTTAGCTGACGATCCCACCACCGCCAGGTCCTGACCGGAATCCTTGCCCACCTCCTCTCTCTATGGCAACACTGCACGACCTCACCCCTCTCCAGGGTCGGGTACCTTGTGAATCGTCGCAGTCCCCCTCGGTGCTATCAACAAGCACCGTCTCAACCCCTTGTTGCATTACTCCTTCCCTTGTAGCGAATCTTGTATTTAAATGTTTTATTTTAGAATGAAAGCTCACCTTATAAAACCTTGCAAATAAAACACATGATCTGCATGCATGTTCTAGAATTGATTCCCCTGCAAATAATTGATGAAGAAAAAAACAGTGAAAAACTGAAAATTTAGAAAGTAGACGGGGCTCTTAATCACATGTATTTTAAGAAGGGCAAATGACATACCTCTTCTTGTTTGGTCTTAATAAAGGAGTTGAGGTCTCCACGAACATAACACGACCTGAAACTTGTATCTATCACTTTCAACTTTGGGGTAGCCAAGTGTCCGTTGGTGAAAACTTTAATCGAGAGACATTCATTGATTTGCAAAGTATCCAACGATGGCAATGAAAAAGCCTTATTTCCTAACCAAAATCCCTTGAGACTTGAAAGATATTCTAGTTTTATGGACTTTAGCCGAGGTAGCACAATCTCATCCACTTTGGCATCAGCGTCGTCGTCTTCTTCCTTGACAATTACCTCTATATTGTCGCACATACTAATATGTAGGTCTTGAAGTTGAAGTAGACTACTAACCATAGAACATGTAAAAACATGCTCCAAACTATTGCAAAGATGAATAGACACACTTGTTAGATTTGGAAACTCTAGCACCATCCATTGGTTGCTCTTCCATAAATACTTGAGACCATCTAGCCACTCTAGGTTCACTTGTCTTAGGTTTGGAATTTTAACAACATTTTGTATTTCACTTAAACCACCTTGCAAACCTACTGCAAATACCTCCTCTGCGGAATTACATGACTTTAAATGAATTTCTTCAAGCTTTTGCAAATGTAGCAACGCATTAAATGGAATAATTGTTCCAACATCTCTGTCCCACATAGATAATTCGACCAAATTATAAAAAGAGCAAGGCATCCCTTTTGAAAGAATAGAACTTGGCAATGCGGTCTGCATCAAGACCCAAAAATAAAACATAAGGCGTTTGTTAGGACTGTTATTTTGGTAGATGAAGCAAAACGATATGTTTGAAAGTTTACCTGATTGATCGTTCCACGAAAGTTAAGGCCACATTCAAGACTATGATTGCCTAAGCTTGTGCGTATGTACCTGAGCTTTGGAGATTTCGACTCACCAGATGTAAACACCAACAGTCGAGGGCAATCATTGATCATAACATTATCCAGTGAGGGCCAGCGGAAGTTATTCATTCCCAAGAAGAAACCCTCTAGGTTTGGTAGATCATCAAGTTCAAGGGTCTCTATACGAGGAAACGCCACAACTTTGGATGAGGTTCCACTTTCTTCTTTTACAATCACTTGTAATGCATAGCATTTTTCTACTCTTAACTCTTTGAGTTGCTTGAGGCTTTCAAGAGTGGAGAAAGTGAACACATGTGAGAGAATGTCGCACCCAATGATACACACGATCTTTAGGTTGGAGAGTTGAGGGACAACAATAGCATTGTTTTTTAATGTTGGACTCGTCAATGCAGCATTTCCTTCCTCAACATTGTTATTATCGTTGTTGATCGAATCACTTTCAAATACCTCCATCATGGTTTTGCAAAACTTTATTTTCAGCTTTTCAAGTCTTTTCATTTGTCCTGCCGCATACCATGGAATTAGATTTGACACTGTATAGCAGTTGTCTATGGATATCTGTCTGGGGTATTGGCACAACGACCAACAAGCACCGATAATTACTTGAGCACTCTGCAATGAATCACAAATTAATTTGTATAATGTGATATGACATTTTTCAACCTCAACAAAACAGTAAGCTAAATTCTCTCCATTATAAGCTAGCTACATATCATATTTATCGTACAATATTATAAGATGATAAATTATTTTCACTCTTAATCACATGGGTGTGATTCTTTTTAATCATACATCATATATTATATGTTAAATAGTCCTAATATCATACCTGGAATTGATCATGAATGGTATCGGCAATAGTGGAGGAAATTTGTCCGCTCCTCCTTATATCACCACCATCAATACGCTTTAGAGATGACAGGTTACTAAGCACAAGAAAATCCAAATGAGGAAAGAATGTGGTGTTTTTGTAAGAAGATGTAGATGTAGTAATTTCTCCATTTTTATCATCTCTGTCTGAAATAACTTCTTCGAAACCATCACATTCATCTATATTGACCCACTTTAAGTTGGATACATATTTCGCCATTAGAGGTGAAAACAAATACTTTATTTTATGACAATTCCACAAGGATATATCTGTCAGATTTTGGAATGGAAATTCCAAAGGCAGACGTTGAGGAATTATGAAGTTATTCCAATCGCACTTCCAAACACGACTCATCTCCTTCAACTCATATAATTCTAGAACATTAAGGTAAGGAAGTAGAAGTGGTGATTGAGCACCTCGAATAGTTGGTAACTCTCTAATACACGAACTATCCATATCAAACACCACCTGCACTCTTTCATCATCTCCTAACTGAAGTTGTTGAAGGTGATGACATGCATGTAGAAGATAAGATGGGTATGTGGCATTAGGAATATAAGCATCCATTTCTAATATACCATTAATCTGCATGTAAAATTAAACTTAATTAACAATCTAATTCATCGATTGAACACATACACCCATATATACATGCATGCATATTTACGGCATATACATATAGTTATCAAGAAACAAAATCATTAACTATCAGTCAATTTGGAGTTAAAGAAAATGAAAACATATAGGATGATATGACATACCTCTTGGACACTATTAGTCGATTTATTCTCTATATCACCTTCTTCCAAATCTTTCCCAGTATTATATGAAATGTACGTTGTAAGTGCTCTGAGATCAAAATTGGTTGTTGTAGGTGTGAATATATTTTTGAAGTTATAACATCGTTCGATCTCAATCCTTTCTATAGCTTTAAATCCATTGACTAGGATTTCAGAGTTATTTGAACCTTTCATTCTCCACATTTCTTTTAGCTTCCCTAAATCATCGACTTTAATTCTCCTTAACCTGCTAACGTATCCCTCCATTCCAAAAACACTTTCGAAGTCGATGTTGAATAACACTCGAATGGAACCACACCCATGAACTTCAAGATCTTCCAAATGATTCAGTAACGGTAATGGATTGTTTGGAAAAAGATTCACAAGGCTATCACATTCTCTCACTATAATTTGCCTCAACATTGGAACACTACTTATCTCAGTAGTATAATTCTGACACGGCCATATCTGCTTCAGGTTCTCCATCCTAGAAATGTCAAATTTCTCCAATTTAGGAATTACAACCTACAGAACAATTAAGCCGTCTCAGACACGTAAAGTACATACAACATATATATAATACATTATAAATTATATGTAGCTTTAGATATCAAATCAAAACAAACATGTGTTACCTCTTTTTTCAACAATGATAGCACTTCAGATGTACTATTGTCAGGATAAATGCTCGTGAAGTTGGGAAGGCAATCAAGTATCAATTCCAACAATTCTGGTAATTCGATCCCGTTATCACATAAACTTACCATCATGGGTAGACCCTCCAAAGACATAAAATTTAACTTCTGAAATTTAATCACCCCAGCTACATTATTCTCACTAACTAGTGCTTTGAGAACGGGGCATTCAGAAATTATGAGCCGCTCAAGTTTGTTGAAACCACTTGCCACAGGAACCGTGAAGAGGTATGTTAAGTTTGCACACTTATAAACATGAAGGACTCTTAAATTGGTAAAAGAGTGATGCATTGAAACATCTTCAAGATAATTCATATCATTCATAAGTAAATGAAGTTCCTCGGTTTCTTCGAACATTTCATTGATCCCGCATTCCAAAATCTCATTGCAATCAATGGCAAGATTGATTGTGTTTCTGAACGAATCATTTTCATCGTACTCCAATTCACAACCAATAGATATCCTAAACCTTTCGAGATTCTTAAAGGACACATTGGTTGGTTGGGCCTTATTCTCAAAGAACTCCAACTCTAAGGCAAAAAGACGTTGTGACAGTGTCTCTAGTTCATCACAGTTGGCAATGGCATCTGTGAACCTAATGGGACTACCTTTGTAAGCTTTCATATAAAGCTCTTCAAGACTTCTCAAGTTCTGAAAGACACCATCATCAATACAAAGGTCAACACATCCCGTCAAATCTAGTAACTTCAGTTTTTTTAACTTCCCTATCGTCGATGGCAACCAACTTATGTTACAATTAGCAAAGCTCAGTATTTCCAAGTTGCTAAGACTTCCAAGAAAAGATATATCATTTATCAATGAGCAAGAATGAAGAGATAGTGTTCGAAGTTTGGTTAAGTGTTCGAACGTTCCTGGAAGCAACGTAATACTCAAATTCTCATAAGATATAACTTGAAGCTTTTTCATTCTTTCGTAAATATCTTCCCTAATATTGAGGAGATTATTCCCATCCATTAGAATTAAGAGGGAGAGTTTTGGATAAATAAAGTCTGTAGGAAATTCAAGCATCCCTGTGCACTTTATTAAAATCCTTTCATAAGACTTGTTTGTGTCTTTTGTAAGTGCAGACATGTTATCGTGGTTGACAATTGATGCTTGCTTTACTTTTGAAAAATTACTTAAAACAAAAGCCCGCACGAGATCATGCATTTTGACACATCCCACTTGATCACTTTCGGTCAATAAGTTTGCACGTATAAGGTTGTTAACACAAATCTTCATATGGCGTCTTGCTATAGGTAAAGTTTTGACATCTTTAAAAAAATTCAATCCCCATCCATACCTCAACAAGTCCTCTGTACGAATATCAAAATCATATGGAAATAAGGCGCTAAGAAGAAAAATTGCTTTATCATCATCCTCCTTGAGATTTTCATAGCTCATCACAAATATTCTATATGTGATGCTCTCAAGATCTTTAAGGTCATCTTTCTCTAAACGCCAAAGTGCTTTTTGCCATGCCTCCTTTATGTTGCCACTAAGACTTTTGGCAATGGTTGTTATGGCTATGGGCAAGCCACCGCATTTCTTCACGATATTTTCTCCTATCTTTTGGAGTTGAGGATCATCACCTTCTGAAATAGGTCCTGCAATTCCAAAAAACAATGTTCTCGCTTCTGCATCATTTAAGACGCGTAAATTAAAAATTGAATCACGTTTAACACCCATCTGAGTGCAAACATACTCAAATCGTGATGTCAACAACAGCTTGAACCCTTTTGGCAAAGGACTTAGTCCAACATCTTTAAGGTCAACCTCCTTCCAAATATCATCCATTATCACCAAAATTTTCTTTTTTCCATCTTCTGACATGTCCACCAATTTTTCACGAAGACGATCAGCCCTTGCATCTTTATTTGTTTCAGTCAAATCTTTACCAATGTATTGTGCAATAGCTTGTTGAAGAGAAATTGGATCAGTGTTTTCACCAATCACAACCTTGACAACCCAATCAAACATTTTTGGATCTTTTACGGCCTTCTTTAGTTGTTCCATCATTGTTGTCTTTCCCACACCACCCATCCCACATAGGGCGATCATATTATGGGTCTCATTGTTTGGTTCGAGGGATTTCAATGCTTCCTTGAATATCAAATCTCTAGACCCGAAGATAAATTGGGTACCATCCAGACTTCCTGGTGCAACATTGGATAGTACCTTAGCAAGAGATTTTTGTTCATTTGTCCACTTGATATCGGATTTGTTTCGTTCAATGAGAGCTTTTATCTGGCCAAGAGTAGCATAAGACTGTTTTCCTACTTTGTATCTCTTTGCCACATTGAACCATTTGATTGCGCCCGTGGGAATATTTTCGGTCCTATCTTTCATCTTTTCGACATCTTCTAACCAAGCGGGCACATGGTGAGATACCACATGGTGAGATACCACATGATTGTTTGAATCAGCTATCTTCTTTTTATCTTTAACGTCTTGTTCTGTGAGCTTTAGCTGGTCCATTTCCTTGTTCATATCTTTAACATACTTTGTAGAGGATACCAAGAAACACAAGCGTTTCTTAATGGGATCAATGAAAGATGTGACAATAGGATCAATAATAACAGGACTTACAAAATCCATTTGCCACAACTGCAATTTTATACCAACAGTTGAAAATAATTAATAACCAAGTGTGCAACCTCTAAATATCAAAAGCCATGTATTCATTAGTCTATTTATTTAGATACCAAAGGGCTTCTAGCGTAGTGGTACCAAGGTGTTCGAAAGACGTCCTTACCCATGAGGCTGAGGGTTAGAGTCCAATAGCACGTAGAGGTGTAGATTTAAGAATAAGATCATAGTGCCATTCTGAAAAGGTTAATAATATAAAAACAGTTTCTTTTATAGTAAATACTTATGGTTATTATTTAAAGTTTTGCCTCAGATTAAAATATTGTTAACAAAACAAATTGGATGATGCTAAAGAGACATTGTCCAAAAATTTGTACACCAACGTGCATGTCATATCATTCGGATCGTGTGATATCAAATCAAGTTTGCCCACCAAAGGATATCACATCATAGGGATATATATCATGTATGTTAGGACGGAAATGGTCATATCACTAGTACACAAATCATTTGTTGGTGCTATGGCATATTTTTTGATGATGCGGTTCAATAAACAACCGCACCTCCAAATCAATTTTTCATCAAATTTGAATTGCACCAGCACCAATTTATTGACCCGCACCTTTTAAGAATAAAAAAAATCAAACCGTAAATATATATACGGTCACGAAGTTCCTTCCCCCCAAAACTTCCCCCAAACTCCCTCTCCCCTCGAACCCTAACGCACGCGGCAAACCTCACGGCGGCAACCACCACTTCTCACCTAACCGGCGGCAACCCTCTTCTCACCTAAGCGGCAGCTACAAACCTGGATTTAGAATGAGTTATCAAATCCTACGGAATATGTTCCAGGTCAGTAATCCTGGATTTAGATCTAATCATCTTTTTTGTTTTATATAGACCTGTACATTGTTCTGAAAATGTTCTTTGTCTATTTTAACTTTTTAGATTTACTGTTTTAGTTCGTCGTTCTATGGTTAATAGTTTGTAAGGGTTTTAAGAAAATCGCACTATGATTAATCATATGACGAAGTGTAAAATTGTTTAAAAACTTATGAAATTGAGAGTATTGTTGATATTTAGGGATCAGTTTGTAAAGAAGTTTACTAATGTTGTCTATTCTGCGTGTTCAGATTAATTAGCTCAAGAGCCGGTTGACAATGGAGAAGAAGCCAAGTTTAAGATGAAGAAAATTAGGATATTAACTCGGTAACACTTTTAATACTTTTCACTTTTTATCACATGTTTGTATAATTCTGTGGATGTTCAAATATAGTGGTCTGAAAATTGACTTTGAAAATGTTGGAAGATTGTCAAGTCTTTTTATCACACGTATCAGGAGATTGAAATCAAGACCTTGAATTGTTCTATTTATATATGTGTTGCTATGGTTTAGCTTACTAAATTTTAACGTGATCTGAGTGAGCTATAAGCTTGGTTTTTAAAGCGTGACTGGGTCGCGAGGCGCACTAAGGCGCAGGCCTCAGCGCCTCAGGCTACACAAGGTGCGCAGAGTACAGGAAGCGCACATGAGTTCCACATTTTTGGTAAAAAACACTTCTGAGGCGTGCGCCTCACATATTTATCAGATTTTTTGTGCAACAAACTGTTGTAGATTAGGTTGTTTGGCTTATACATGTAGATAAAATCATATGTAAACCTTATTTATAGCTATAATAGTCAGAAGAGCCAGATATGAATTTGGGAGAAAAGAAAAGGTTTGGAAATACTCATGACATTTAATTGATAAGTAACCTTAACAAGTTATCATCATTGTAAGTTTACTAATCCATGTGTTAGTGTTTTGTGCACGTCCTTGATAAGCTTGCGTGTAGGTCTTTAACGAATTAACCAGATTGCATTGATAGTTGTACTAATTTGATAATGATTATTAACAATTTAAATGGTTATTGATGACTGTTGCTGATGCTAGAAGGCTATAAGTGGCAACGTAGCAGTCAAATGGTGATCAATTGACTAGAGGAGTCGAGCGGTCATGGGGCGGGCATCCGACAGTGCGTTGGGTGGTTGGGTGAGTCGGTTACTATTCAGAATTACCTGTTAGTTCTAATATTTTATCGAGTCTAAGTTAAATGGTTACTTGATTATGGATGGGCTTGAATATTCATAAGAATGCATTGCTTTGTGTTTCTTTAGATTCTCACATATTTGCAACTATGCTGGTGTCTTTAGCTTCTCACACGTGTTCTTTTTCTTCTTTAGGTGGCCTTCTCAGCTGTGTTTTTTCTGTTATCTTGCTCTTCTCTCATTCGATTTTGATGCGTATGTTGCTTTCACCTGTTTAGTATGCTTACTTTTTCGCTTATTTACTACGACGTGACTAGAATGGCTAATCAATATTTGAGGTGTAGCACTTAACCAGTTAATTTTGTTCATCGTTTACACTTCGTATGTATGTTTGCAGTTTATGTTTGGTAAACAAATTCATAACTTCAATTTAATATGTTTTTATATATTTGTTTTTAATATGTTTATATATATGTGTGTGTGTTTATGTGTTAGTTAGTATAAAACTCGATAAAATGTAAACGGGTCAAATTCGGTAAAAACATGTACATATAATCCCAAAGTATATTAGCACTATTACTTTTATATTTTTAAGGTTTATTTTGTTAATGTCATGTAATGTTTTGTTAGGCGATTTCTACCTATTGGGATGCAAGGTTTGAAGAGGTCAGTTCAAGTTGCAAGGCGTATGAAGTCGTTGGTTTGATATAAGTTAGAACTTTTTGTTTGTTATTTTTTTGGGATGCTAAGTTTTGAAGAGGTCAGTTTGGGTTCAGGTCACAGTTTACGTTTTGTGTTTCGTTCGGTAAACATGTACCTTTTAGAAACATCTTTAATATAAGTTTGATTTTTTTTTTTTGTTTGTTATTTTTTTTTTGTCATTCATATATGGTTGTGTAATCTTTTGGGTATTTATTGAGAATTGAGAAATATAATTGAAAATTCCTGGAAATTATAAATTTAAGTAATTCTCTTTTTTTTTAGAAACAATGGTGCGGTTTCATAGATTAATTGGTGCTATTGTGGTTTCCAAGTAGTGTGTGGTACAACATCAATAAAAGGTGCGGGCACTTTAAAAAGTGGTGCGGTTTCCCTCAACCGCACCTTTTAAAATTGGATTTAATGGTGCTTCTACTATTGGTGCGGCTCCAACACCGCATGATCAATTCGATTTCACCGCACCTATTAACCTTTTGTGTACTAGTGTATTGATCATATTTTTTTTTTTTTTTGAAGGGTGACTTTCAATATGTACATGGACCATGGTCATATTGATCATATTATTGACAAACACAACCTCGTGTGTCTCCTCGTATGTCCCATATGACCATTTTCACATGTCATACAACCCATATAACCATTTCTTGCATGTCACATGATCCATATAACCATATTAGCTCATATACCAACAAATTTTTGGACTCTCATAAAACTCAAGCATTAAAAGAGGGAAAAAAAAAACACTAAAACTAGACCCGGCAAAACAAACCCAATAATCAAATTTTGAGTTTGGTTATTTTGGACACAAAGTAGTTTATCTCATTATCTAATGGGTCTGTAGTGTAGACAAAAAGAAGCCAACGGGTTGTCTGAGAAAAAAAAATATAAACGGTAATTCAGCTTTCTTTTACAGTTCACTAAAACAGAAGCATCCTTTTAGACTTACTTAATATTATTTCGGTTGAACCGTTGACTTGGGCGTTGACTTACTTAATGCTAAAACTTAACAAGATCGGCACCAACCGGTGGGTGTTGACAGTCTGAAGTTGAAAGTGGTCGACCTTATGGTGGTCGGTGCAGTTGTTTTCTGGTGGAGGTAGAGAGCCACTTGGGAATTTGATAGTATAGTAGTGTACTGTTGGAAGATATGTTGAAGGTGGAGATTATGGATTTGTGGTGGGAACTATGTATAAAATGTTGCAGGTGAACTTGAGAATGATTGGCTTTTAAAAGTCCTTCAAATGGAAAAGATTATATTTATATAGAAATAGTTTTTCAATAAAAAAGTATATATTAACTTATGAGTTAAATGTAATTTTATTCCATGTGGTTTGCACCATTTCGTCAGTTTAGTACAAATGTTTCATGTTTCGTCTTTGGGTGCAAAAAAAGTTTCATCGTTGTCATTTTAGTCTACTGGGTTAACTTCATCTATTATTTTTGTTAACGAGAAGGACAATTCGGTCATTTTATATTAGGGGTGTTCAACAAATCGAATATCGAATTTTCGAATTATTCGAATCGAATTATTCGAATAATTTTTATTTTCCCTTGAATTCGTATTCGATTCGAATTCGATTAAAACTTACCGAATTCGATTCGAATTCGTATTCGAATAAAAAACCCAATTCGTATTCGATTAAAAATTCGAATTCGAATCGAATTCGAATAATTCGATTTAATTCAAATTTTTTTAAAATATGTTAAAAACTATTAAAATGAAACATAAATTTTAAAGTAGTCATAAAATACGATATCACATTAAAAAGTTCCAAATAAAGTACTATAAGTCTAAAATTCAAAACGAGAAGTCGGGAATAACCACTCCACATTACAAGTTAATATTTTTAGGGTTATAAATCTATTGATAGATTTGTTACTTAGGTTTTAGTTATGTGCCATGTAGTGGGTTTGGTAATGGGTAATTTTAATACTTGGAAAAAAAATTGAAAATAATTTATAGTATAGCTTAATAAAAGTTATATATACAATATATATAAAAATAATAAATAAAAATGTATAATTTTTATTCGAATTTCGAATCGAATCGAATTTGAAATTATAAATTCGTATTCGATTCGTATTCGATTTACTTGACTCAAATTGAATCGAATTCAAATTCGAATTCTTTTAATCGAAACGAATTCTTGATAATCGAATCGAATTTAAACGAATTTCGAATTTTTCGAATTCGAAACGAATTCTGAACACCCCTATTTTATATGGCCCAATTGCTCTTGTAGTTAACAGAATTACATATAAAATAGCCAAATTGCACTTCTCGTTAACATAATAAATGGGTGAATTTAACTCAGCGGACTAAAATGTCAACGGTGAAACCTTTTTGAACCCACAAGCGAAAAATGAAACATTTGGACTAAACTGTCAAAATGGACCAAACCACAGTAACTAAAATGGCATTTAACTCTTCAAATATAACATTGTGTTTCATACTTTCACAAAAGGTGCCTCATGGTTGTGTGTGTTCTTACTGAATTGTTTTTAACTAGCGTTAGAATCCGTGTTTCATGGCGGGGTGTTAGAAACGACAGTAAAAATAAGCAAACAAAATGGTTAAGTAATTATGTATATAGTTAAAAGTTAGTTTTAACTATAATAGTTAAAAAAAAATATTGCATGGTGTAATGAAGAGTTAATAGAGACCGCAGACTTTAATTTAAACATCATTGTGGCGAGGACGCAGTGAGAGTTCAATCGGTATCACACACTATGACAAAGGATAAATAAAACAAAAAAAAAATGTACCATTAACCAAAATAATATCTTCATGTGTTCGGTTCGTTGTAGTTGTGGTTCGACTCTGAACATCGAAACAAACAATGCAAAAATATGTCCTAATTTAAACAAATTGTAATCGTATATCGGTACTGACCACACAAAAAAATTACATCGAAAATGTCAATAAAAATAATCATGTTATTAATTACGTGTCGAAACACGAACATTTTAACACTAAAAATATTAAAACAATAACAAAATAATATATGGATAATAATGTCACACCCCAACCGATGGCGGAAACATCAGAGTGAGACGAAAACGAGATTGTAAGATACTTCATAACACTAATGTGCCAAGTATTGAATAATAAATTTCATTTCATTGCTACAAGAATCAAATACATTATTTGAAATAGAATACAACAAGTTGAAACAAATGGATTATATTACAAGTATTTAAAGTTTAAAAATGCGTTTCTAGGCGTCCTACTAAGTTACGTGCATCATCAACATCATCATAAACCTGCAACATGTTTTAAAAGTATAGTTCAATACAAAAGTATTGGCGAGTATACAAGTTTGGTGTACTAGCATATAAGTATAAAATGAACAATCCACATGGCAAACCTAGTTATCAAGATTAACGTATAAACTGGCATACGATTTACAAGTGTTACCGCAGGTATAATGAATGAATAAACTTAACATGACCTCACGTTCACGGGCGATGCGTTACTCCTATAGCGCTATACATGTTAAGTGGAGGCTCGTACGAAGTTAGTGACAAGTTTATCACATAAGAATAACCCAGAAAACACGAATCAAGCATAACATATTGGCAAGCATGTATTGGATTGTTTGTATAATTGCATAAAAGTATGTATGTTGAGTGTGTTTTATATATGTAAACATGATGCACCCAAAAAGTGTAAAAATGGTAAAAAGGGTGTCGAGTATACTCACGATTTGCGAAGAAATTTTCCACTTAGTAAGTTTGACGAGTCTTGAGTTGTTGGAACACCGAAGTTACCAATTTTAGTTCTTGAACTTTTTGCCTAAAGTTGAAAATCTTGGAGATTTGAGAGAGTTTGGAAGTAATTTAGAGGTGGTGCAAGTGTTTGGAAGGTGTTAGAGTTGATATTTATAAGAGGGTTAAGTGGTTGGGGTTTAAATGAAGGTGGTTGGGAGTTAGGGGTATTAAATGAGTTGGTTGGAGGTTAGAAGGTGGGTTTGGGGTATTAAATGAGTCTGTTGGAGGTTACAACATTAAAGAAAGTGGTTAGGGAGATGGAAAATTTTCATTTTTAGTCATTGCACTTGTATTGTTAGTTATTTTATGCTATAAAGGTGTATGCAGATATATTATAAGTACGATATGTCTCGGTTTTGAATTAAAACGTGTATTTCGTGACTGATTACATATTATGCATGATTAAACAAGGTTGATATAAAAATATGATTTCCATTATGATCAAAGTCTCGAGATTACAAGGATTGAAATGAAGTAAGAATACAAGTTTCTAAAAATAAATGTGAATACAAGTTTCTAAATATGGAATGTACAGAAATGCGGAGCGTTACAAATAAAACAATAACAAAATAATATATTTATAATAACATAATATATGTTTAATTAAACAATAACAAAATAATATATATGTAATAAAACAATAATAAAATCAACCAATCAAGAATTTTACTGTTCACAATTTGTAATGTTAGTATAGGAATTTTGTAATGTTTTTACTAAAATTAAAATTTGTATTTTACTTGCAAGCGTTGTCCCGCGAGTCCGTCATGTGTACGTAAAGCGTCGTATGTAAATGTTTAAATTCTTGGTTTTATATTAATACAACAAAAGATTTACAGCTAAACACCATAAAAAGTAATCTCGGAAGCTTGATAACAATAACAATCAATTTTCGGAAGGCACTACCAACTTAGTTAAATTTATCCTTTAACATCTTTTTTGCCTTCATAACGCAGATAAATCGCGTCAACTGAGACTTGTAGTTCGGCTTGAGTTTTTCTTATGTTCATAACTATCTCCGTTAGTTCATTTAGTTTTTCTCTTAGACGACAACATGACTCGACAATATCAATCATTTTCTAGTTCCTAAAACACGTTAACGGTCTACGTTTGAAAAAACGACATTCTATAACAAGCGCACATAGAGTAAATAATTATTAGTTTTTTAAATTAACCTAAATGTAAGATAAGAAACAAAGTCGTTAACAATAATAAGAAGCTCAAACACATGGTTGCAATCAGTAGCCTAAGTAAAAGTCCGTAGATGCCACACCAAGAATAATATGCAAGTCATCACAACCGATAAGTCCACTAAACCTAGAAAAGCTAAGCCAAATATAACGTAAATGAGGCGATAAGCGTGTGAAGAGATTAAACTACTACAACGAACAACTTATTAAACAAAAGGAAGACCAACATTAAGCACGAAAAACCAACATACCCATGTTACAAACCTCAATGCACAGAAATCTGGCTAACTAACATTATATAATATATATATATATATATATATATATATATATATATATATAATATAATTTAGAGGCTCAGGATACTGTTTGTAACATGTGGCTTCTTTGAAGCCACCTCGGTTGCCATGCTAAGATAAAAAACATTATCATAGCCATAAGAAAGTAAGAAACAAAGGTCCGTATTACAGCCGTTGTTTGTTAACAAACACCTACAAAACGCAATGACACATCACTTCTTGATCAACAATTAAACAGATAATGATACATTCTCCTCCCAAAGATAGTGAATCTTGAACACTAATCAGAATATCAGTTGAAGACATCAAAGATCTGTCTGAAGGCATGGAACATTTGTTGAAAAAGATGAAACATTTGTTTGATGGCCAAAGCCCTGTTGAAGACAAGCACTGATCATGAAGACCAAACATCTGTTATGGCGAAACAGATGTTTGATATAAGTCAATAGTGGTTTAGTCAATGTAACAGTGTTAGCTTAGAACTAGGGATGGCAATGGGTCGGGTTCGGGTCGGGTGTTGGTAATCCCATACCCGCACCCGGTTATAAAATCGCGTCCCATACCCGACCCAATACCCGTCGGGTATTTGTTGGGTAATTACCCATCGGGTATCGGTATACCCGCGGGTATTGGGTTTACTCACTAGTTTGTTAAAAGATATACATTGCGATTTCTAAATACATTTTTTACTATTGTAAGTATTATATTATTTTATTTTATTTATACAACAACTGTTATAAATTAAAAATATACATTGCATACATATAAGTTTTATCATAAATTAATAATAACTTTATAATACTTATACACTCACATGCATATACTTCACAACATACAAAATATAAATACTATTATCAAATGCATATACTAAAAGAAAATTTATTTTTTCACATTACGAACATACTAAAATAAATCACTAATAGACAATGGTTAATGAAAAATAAAATTATAACTTAAAAAAATCGGGTATATAGTTCGGGTAAACGGGTATGTGGTTTCGGGTAATCGGGTCGGGTATCACTAATCCCATACCCGACCCATACTCGCGAAATTTTTTAAAACTAATCCCATACCCAGCCCAATACCTGTCGAGTATTGGGTATACCCGTCCCATTTGTGTCGGGTTTCGGGTTTACCCATCGGGCTCGGGTATTTTTGCCATCCTTACTTAGAACAGATGTTTAATGTAATAGATCAGATGACAGATTCCGCAGATGTTTGCTAACATCTGAGGAATCTTTTCTGTTAGGAATGTTAGGTGACACTTTCATGGTGATGTCAGCTGATTGCAAACATACCTTTCGTGCTTCTATAAATAGATCTCATGTATTAGAGATCTATTGTATCACTTATCATTCCTTTTATACAAATAGAAAAGTTGTGTGATCAGGCTAAGGGGGAGTTTGTACAATCATTACTCTAATTTGTAATCCTTTGATTATTAATGCAAAACAGTTTGATATAACTTTCCACTCTTGTATGCTCATATAATTCCACATTTCCATTTATAATTTGAAATTACATCCATATTTGTTCATCTAAAGCATACAAGTTAAACTTAGATCCTAACAATTGGTACCAGAGCTTGGTTACAATTAAACTTGATTTCACAATCACTTTAATGTACAAATTGATAACCAATTGCTCGTTATACCGAATTTCACAGTTTAAAATATCAAACACAAAAGTTTTTGTACGTACTTTGTTTTTCACAAAGATCAAAAGGAATGGCTCAAAATAATCACGGTCCCCATAACAACGATTTCAGTAACAAACCTCTGATGCTTGTCAGATCTGAATACAATATTTGTCTCTCGACAGATCTATGACTATGGTCATATCACACAATGGCTAACCCATTGTCCAATTGTGAAGATTATCAAGTACTGTATATAAACCCCATAATACTGGCAGTAATTGTAGAATACAAAAACTTAATCCCTGTAAGTATAACTTTCAAAAATATATAAGGTTTTGTAAAGAAATTTGATGAAAAAAAAAGAATGACTCACTTTGAAAACATAGGGTTTTACTATAAGCCTCCTGATAATATTTTCTGGTGATTTTCCTGAGTTCCTATTATAAACATAAAACACACGTGTGTTAGTATAATAACCCAGTTCAACTTTATCAATACATCACGAGATCAGAACCCCAACGCAGTTTACAAAGCATAGCCTTTATCAGGCAGCGCTTTGTCTTCCGTTGCTGGGTTCAAGATCGATCAGACAAGGTATCGAATCAGTGATCAGGGGTTAAAATACTTACAACGGGGCAGAGCTTCGTGAAATTAGGGGTATTGGGGTATATATATTCATGCTTTATGTTGAGAGAAAGAAAAGAATTGAACGATTTGAAACTGCAGATTGAAGGCTCTATTTATACTTGATTTCTGACTCTCTCGTGGCCCGCGACAACCCTAAGCTAATCCTCTCGCAGTCCGCGAGACTCTCTAGCTAGGGCTTAGGTTTGACTAGTCACCGGTATAGGTGTGACACGTGGACGACACGTGTCCCAAGACGTGACCGGAAAGTTACAAGCCTTTCGCACCCCGTGAAAGGTTCCTTCTTAGTCTGTCTCGGCCCGCGACAGACATAAAATTATTATTTTTTCAATTTTTCAATTTAAATAATGATACGCGAGTTCGGTTTTTAGATTACGGAGTGTTTTAGGACATCTTTTAGGGTTGTTATAATTCTGATTTGAGAAGGTTTTAAAAGATTTTGACCCGTTACGCCTAGTTTATGCAAACTAGGTTCGCATAACTAGTTATGCACATAAAGACGGGTTTTGAAGGTCAGATGGGCATACAACAAGTCTAAGTAGTAAAAATATATTTTTAGTTGAAGTACATATGTCACACCCCGATATTTCCACATATGACCGGTGGGCCCGGCGGGGAGTATCGTGACGTAGTTGATATCATCATAGTCAATATACACAATATAATAGCACAGCAGAAGGCTTGGTGAAATAACTATTACAAACCATAATGTCTGAGTGTCCGAATGAAAGAATATACAGACTTGGTTGTAATAAGATCCACAGGCGGATCATAAATAAAGTACAAGAAAACAAAATAACAGACTTCAGATATCTAGGGATTTGCAAGATCCTCTTATACGACACCTAATAGGTCCAGCCTATTACGAGAGGTACCTGTCAATCAGTCTTTAGAAAATACGTCAGTTTACACTGGTAAATACAATTAACTGACTCTTTTGAAAACATTATGAAAATTGATTTAAGTGCACAAGGCACAAATCATTTATAACTTGGGACAATTATTTAAAGATAATCTTGCATACAGATTTACATGTTTGTCATACAATTGGGGCCGGTTGTAAGCCGGTCATGATTAACCGACTCACCACTTATAGAACCCACAAAGGAGTTATCCCCAACATGTGGGTTTACATTTTAGCATTTGCATCTTTCAGGTGTATGCCTACACCCCGTGCATAGGTCGTGGCCATTTTCAAATGAAATGAGCCGAGGATATCTAGGACACGGTCAAATTAACTCCCAATGCTTATGTTATTAAACAAGACAGATTAAAACGGGTTATGTAAATTTATTAATCACAATCCGATTAAATGATTTCATACCCGACCAAGTGGTATTATTATAATACCATATCCCAAGCCCGTATAGGGGAACATAAGTTAAAAGTATTTACCTGAGTTTAAAAGTGAAAGTAACTCAGCCGTAAATCCTAAAGCTTTATGATGATACCTTCTACTGGATGCTACTTAATCTATATAGAAGGTTTAATAACCTATTAGGATGCTAACGGGTCTTTAGTTAAGTCAAAGACTTAAACCGGCTAGCTAGAAGGAAACTTTACGGTTCTAAACGCTAGATTAATCGGAGACCGAAATAGAATGTGGTTTAGACCGGACAAGCTTGGATACTTGTATAATATGGGTAAACTAAACACATTCTGGAAATTGAGGTTTTAATGATAAGATTAAACCCGTTTCGGCTATTTTACGTAAACTAGTCACATAAACCGAACGCATAAACGCGTAACGGGAAACCAAATGAATTATATACAGGTCTCAAACGTTATTATGCTTAAAATATGTTAATACATCAGTAGGATGTTAACATATATGCCCAAAAAGTATTTAAAACCAATTTAAATCCCGTAAGAGCATTTTGGTAATTTTAATGCTTATAAAAGAGAATTTATAATAAACTGAAGTTCTGGTCTTTTGTAATCAGTAAAAATATTTATTTTATCTCATTACATCAGTAAGATATTACATATATGTGAGGTTTATCATTTATGGCCAAACTATGCCCCGAAAGGGCATTTTGGTCATTTCACATAGGCTTTTAAGGATATTTTTGGACATCTGAGTTCGTGACTTATACATACTGTAATTATATTTAAATTTGTTTAAAAATTCAGTAGGTAACAAATCTTAGGTGTTAAATATGGTTTTAAACCATACTATGCACCTAATTATTGTAAAACTCGCTAATTGACGATAATCAAGATGTTTATGTAAATCAGTAGGAAAAGGTTTGGCATTCAAATTCTTTGTAAATCTCATTTTATGCCTAAAAAGGGTATTATCGTCATTAACCGAATTACACAAGAACTCTATGTTTTAAACAGATTATAATCTGACCAAAAATCTTAAAATTCCTTAAAAATAATATCTTAACAGTAGGTAATGAGTTTTTGTTCAAAATCCAAGTTTAAACATGTATTATGCAAGACATCGCAAATTAATTAATAAAAAGCTTCTAATTACGATATCGAGCATAATTCCTATTTGAAACCAAGAACTGATGTCAAATTTTCGGGACAAGATTAAATATCAGTAGCAAAGGTTTTTGTCCTCTCATATTTCTAAAAGTCTCATTTATATGTCAAAAGGGCAATTATGGCATTTATAAGCATAATAACAAACAAGAGCATATAATTCAAACTACTAGGGACCAAGCAATATAACTCCAGAGGGTTATAAAACTACATAATGTGGTCCTAATGGAAGCTTAAAACAAGGGAGAATTAAGCTCAATCGAGTCAGAACTGAAAGTCAAAGCAAAAGTCAAGCTTTTGCGACTTTCGGTTATGAACCGACCTTAGACTGATAATTGTCGGGTTAGACATGTTTAAACATGTTCTAATACTAATTACCAAGTTATTAGAATGCTAAAATATAATTTATAACCTCTGTTTTATTAGTTTAAATCATTATTTTAATTTCTGTCCAGTTTGACTTTTTGACTCATTAGTTTGACCCGACAATTAACTAGTCAAACGAAATAATTAGGAGGTGCCCTTTTAAGGGTTAATCACCTACCATAATATGGTCCCATAACCACTTTTATTTCGGTCAGTGGCTGGACCATTTGTGATTAAACCAAAAGTCAAAGTCTATTTACGATATCTTTGACTTTTCGGTTTTTAAGCTAATAAAATGAACTAAGCAGGGACTAAGGCACTTACATAAGGTCCTAGCTATCTTTTCTACACTTCTTGATCCTCTTCTAAATCAGGAACCACCAGATGAAAGAGTAGAGAATGTTTTGAGTGAAGTGAGCAATGGACTAGGCAACATAAGTGCCTATTTATACTTGAATGGCATGATCTAAGATCAATACAGGTGTTATGAGGATGTTTAGGATCACCCCAGGTGTCCTAGTGGTATAATTAAACCAGCAACATGCTCATAGTATTGATTTGCAGGTTATAGAGTCGGTTAAAGATGAAAACCTGCAACTGTCCATATTTTTCTGCCCAGATACAGGCCTTACGTACCGTAAGCCAGACCTCTTACGGTCCGTAACCGATTTAAATTTGTATCGCCCAGGTACCCTCTTTACGGACCGTAAGTATTGGCCCTTGTGGTCCGTAAGAGGTTGACCAGAATTATGAAATCTTTCAAACCCGACACCTTTGATCCTTCAACTTTCGTAATCATTCTCAATTATTTCCGAGATAGCGTGTTTCAACATTATAAGGTCTTGGATTTAGTAAAAGGTCACTCAGAGGCATAAATTAGCATGTTGACACTTTTAGTCCCTGTGGTTTCATATTTTCATCGTTTGGCAACTTTAGTACTTGAAACTCAATCTTTCCCATATATAGAGTTTAGGACACGTGTCTTTACATAATTGGACATGTTTTTACGTGGTGTTACATCCTCACCCCCTTAAAAGAAATCTCGACCCCGAGATTTGCTGGAATAAGTGAGGGTACTTTTGTCGCATAGAGGACTCAACTTCCCACGTATATTCAAGGCCTCTACGGGCATCCCATTTAACCTTTACTATAGGCACATGCTTCATTCGGAGCTTCTTGACCTGACGATCCTCGATCGATATAGGTCTTTCAACAAACCTTAGGTTTTCATCAATCTGTACATCTTTATGGGACATAGCTAGCGATTTATCAGCTAGACATTTCTTGAGATTACAGATGTGGAACACATTATGAATTCCATTCAGCTCTTCAGGCAAGTTTAGCTTATAAGCTACACTGCCGACACATTCGATAATCTCGAATGGTCCAATATACCTAGGGCTTAACTTGCCCTTCTTACCAAAACGCATCACACCTTTCCAAGGTGATACTTTCAGTAAGACTTTATCGCTAACCTCAAACTTTAGAGGTCTTTGCCTTTTGTCAGCATAACTTTTCTGCCTATCCCTGGAAGCTTTCAGGCGATCGCGAATCTGGACAATCTTGTCCGTCGTTTCAAGGACTATATCAGGTCCTGATAACTGAGCTTCTCCTACTTCTGCCCAACAAACAGGCGTCCTGCATTTCCTACCATATAATGCCTCAAAAGGCGCAGCCTGAATACTAGTATGGTAACAATTGTTATAGGAGAATTCGATCAAGGGTAGGTGATCATCCCAACTACCTCCCAAATCAATAACACATGCTCGGAGCATGTCTTCCAAAGTTTGAATTGTATGCTCACTTTGCCCATCTGTCTGAGGATGGTAAGAAGTACTAAAATTCAAACGAGTGCCCAAAGATTGTTGGAAACTTTTCCATAAGTGAGAGGTGTATCTAGTATCTCTATCAGAGATAATAGATACTGGCACTCCGTGAAGAGATACAATCTTATCCACGTACAATTGGGCTAACCTGTCGGAGCTATGAGTCTCCTTGATGGGTAAGAAATGTGCTGATTTAGTCAGTCTATCAACTATGACCCATATGGTATCATATCCATGCCTTGTTTTTGGTAACTTAGTTATAAAATCCATAGTTACCATCTCCCATTTCCATGTGGGAAGTTCTGGCTGTTGAAGCAGACCTGATGGCTTTTGATGTTCAGCTTTAATCTGAGTGCAAGTTAGGCACTTAGCTACATGTGTGGCAATAGATTTCTTCAAACCTATCCACCAATAATTAGCTTTCAAATCCTGATACATCTTGTCACCTCCAGGGTGAACTGAGCATTTGGAGTTGTGAGCTTCCTGGAGGATTACATCCCGAAGTCCTCCATGAATAGGAACCCAAATTCTTCCATTCATCCAAAGGATTCCATCCTTGCCAGGTGCTAATTGTTCAACAGTTACACCTAATTTTTCATTTGGAAGGTTAGCTTCCAAAACAGCATCTTTCTGTGCAGCTAATAGCCTTTCATTTAGGCTATTCTTCAGTTCAATGCTCTTGGCATTAATTCTGATGGGTTTGACTCTTTCCTTTTGGCTTAGAGCATCAGCGACCACATTCGCTTTACCTGGATGGTAGCGAATTTCGCAATCATAATCATTTAGAGTCTCCATCCAACGGCGCTGTCTCATATTGAGCTCTTTTTGATTGAACAAGTGTTGAAGACTTTTGTGATCCGAATAGATCACACATTTGGTTCCATACAAATAATGTCTCCACAACTTTAGTGCGAATACAACGGCACCCAACTCCAAGTCGTGGGTGGTGTAATTATTTTCATGCACTTTTAATTGTCGTGATGCATAGGCAATCACCTTGCCTTTCTGCATAAGTACACAACCCATACCGGTGTGTGATGCATCACAGTAAATGACAAACTCTTCAATCCCTTCAGGCAATGTCAATACAGGAGCGTTGCTCAATTTCTGCTTAAGAATCTCAAAAGATTCTTGTTGTTTTAGACCCCAATCAAATTTTACATTCTTACGGGTCAAAAAAGTCAACAGTGCAGCTAACCTTGAAAAGTTCTCAATGAATCTTCTATAATACCCTGCTAAACCCAGAAAGCTACGAATTTCTATTGGCGTCTTCGGTGCTTCCCAATTCATAATGGCTTCTATCTTGGCGGGATCTACTTGAATGCGACTCTCACTAACAACATATCCAAGGAATTGGACTTCACGAAGCCAGAACTCACACTTGGATAATTTAGCATACAATTTCTCCTGTTAAAGCAATCCTAAAATACATCGAAGGTGCTTCTCGTGATCAACTTGATTACGAGAGTAGATAAGTATGTCGTCTATAAAGACAATGACAAACTTATCTAAGTATGGCTTGCAGACTCTATTCATAAGGTCCATGAATGCTGCTGGTGCATTAGTGAACCCGAAAGGCATCACTAAAAACTCGTAATGTCCATACCTTGTTCTGAATGTTGTCTTTTGTACATCTTCAGTTCTAACCTTAAGTTGATGATACCCAGATCTTAAATCAATCTTCGAGAAGTAGCTTGCCCCTTGAAGCTGATCAAATAAATCATCGATCCAGGGTAAGGGATATCGATTTTTGATCGTTACCTTATTTAATTCATGATAATCAATGCATAAGCGCATTGATCCGTCCTTCTTTTTCACAAACAATATTGAAGCTCCCCAAGGCGAAGAGCTGGGTTGAATGAAACCTTTTTCCAGTAAGTCGTCCAATTGGGTCCTGAGCTCTTTCATTTCAGTAGGCGCTAGACGATATAGAGCTCGTGCAATAGGTGCAGATCCTGGCAGAATGTCTATCATGAACTCTAATTGCCTCTCAGGAGGTAATCCAGGTAATTCATCAGGAAAGACACCAGGATACTCGGATATAATTGGAATGTCTTCAATCTTGGGTTCCGGATCGTTTACTGACACTTGTGCCATGTAAATGACGCATTCTTTCTTCAAACACCTTGATACTTTGAGAATGGACACATTGCTGGGCAAACCATACTGTGTGTCTCCTTGAATAGTAACGGATTCACCAGAAGGGGTTTTGATAATAACTAGCTTTTTATCACAGGCAATTTGGGCTTGGTTATGCGACAACCAATCCATACCCAAAACTATATCAAACCTAGCCAATTTCATTGGCAAGAGGGATAGCAGGATAAAATGATTCTTAATGGATATGAAACATCCATCAAGAAGAGTTGAGGCTGTTTCTAAGGTACCATTAGCAAGCTCTATCTCATATTTTATGTCTAGAGTCTTAATAGGCAGATTCAGTGACTTCCAAAACTTATCGTCTACAAAGGACTTATCAGCACCTGAATCGAATAAAACTCTAGCATAATTATTATTAATGAGAAAGGTCCTGTTATGACGTTCTCGTCATTCACCGCTTCCCTAGCATTCATCTGAAAAACTCTTGCATTTGTTTTCTTCGCCTCCTCGGGCTTCTTAGCATTCTTGGACAATTTGTCTTGATATGCCCCTTTTTATTGCAACCGTAACAGGTCGCATCCTTAATGTTCCGGCACTCTACAGACTTGTGCCCTTTCTTCTTGCAAATCCCACATGGTTTTGCTTGTGGGTCTTGGTTACACTTCCCAAAGTGCCTCCTATTGCAAGTCTTGCACCTGGGCTTGTCACTTGACTGCCCTTTCTTAGAACCAAAGTTCCCTTTGTTCTTCTTGTTAGATTGAGGGGACTTGTCTTCCTCCCTTTTCCTCTTCCCTTCATCGGTAGCTTTCTTTGCCCTACTCCTCACAACATCTAGAGTAAGGGACAAAGATAGATCCACATCAGATCTATATGTAGCAGGCTTAGAAGCCTTGACATTTCCTTTCACTTCAGGTGCTAAACCACCGATGAAACGCGCAATGCGTTTGGGTTCAGGAGTGACTAAATATGGTACAAGCCTCGACATCGAGTTGAAATTGGTCACATAGGACCTGCAGTCCAAATCCTTCATCACTAAAGTGAGGAAGTCAGTTTCAATCCTCTCAACTTCGTGCTGAGGACAATAAGTGTCCTTCACAAGATCAATAAACTTGTTCCATGAAAGGTTATACAGAGGAATCTTTCCAGTGGATTGCACCAATGCTTTCCACAAAGTGAGGGCATCGCCCTTGAAAGATTGAGACACAAACTTCACTATGTCTTCCTTAGCACAACCACTGATGTCAATTACAGTCTCCATTTCATCTAACCACTTCATGCAGTCGATTGCTCCCTTTTCTCCTGTAAAATCCCTCGGTTTACAGGAGACGAAGTATTTATAGGTACACCCCTTGGTGTACCTGGGAGTCTGATTTAACACCACCTTCTGAGATTCAGATCTCTGGTTGGATGAATGCTGAGATTCATCCCTTTTTGATGTATGCGAATGCGATAAGGGTTTTGTAAGAGTTTTGGACCGAACATGACTCGGTTCCTTGAATAATTTATCCACCGCTTGAGCAACTGCGGTATCTATCATTGCTTTCAACTCAGCGTTTGTAAGATTTATTCTTGCTTCATAATTGTTTTCTTCTCGCGGATGACTGTTTGCTTCGTCAGAGCCAGCCATGATTTGAGTACTATATCAACAATAATGACATATTTAAATCATATAATGAATCATCGTATTGATGACTAGATGGTCATGGTATTATTAAACCGTACAGACCATTTTAAGTAATAATAATAATCAATAGGATATAGTCCTTTATATTTATTAGACAGGGGAATATAATTCACAACTGTCAACGTCATAAAGGACATTTTCATACAGCACAAGGCTCGTCTCGAAGGACATTTAGATGGCACAAAAGCCTTGTCATAAGGACAATTAGAATATAACCAATGATCTCTTTGATCTGTGATCATTAAAGGTTAAACTTGTTCATTTCCCTTTTGATAAGAAGTTTGTAAAACAAAACTATCATTGTCATTGATACACCTTTGCTTAAAAGCATACATCTCAAATGGATGTTTTGGTGTGTTCATCATATTGATGTTTATTAGCCATGATTCATATTGATCATATAGGCTATGGGAGTGACTTGGGAAAGTCCAAGTACATTTGAAAACTTGTGTGGTTTCTCGTACCGCACAACCAGGAATGTTAACATGTTTTCAGATGTTAACAGGGAGTTATTTTCTTAAAAAGGTTGCACCTTCATAGCCATTAATATTTTGGCTAGGTTATACCCTTAAGAATTTCTTTGGCAGATTAATTAAAATTTGAAATGATGATGTAATAAAATACATATTTTAAAAAAAAATTAAAAATAAACTTCCTTAATTCATAAAACTAGTACAAAGATACCCTAACGGAACTTGAAATAACTCACTGCCCACGCAAGGGCTACAGAAAAAGAAAATAAGTCCACGCAGGGACTTGGTACTGAAAATAAAAATGTCCTCGCAGGGACTTGATTAAAGGACAATACAAGATAAAATAAACAACTTCCTACTTCTTTTTGCCTTTGATGAGATTCGCAAGGCCCTTGAGAAAGCTGTTATGCTTCTTTTTGGTTTCATCTGCTTCACGCTCAACCCTGTCTAACCTCTGCAGTATTTCTTGGGTTTGCTCCTGTTGAGGAGGAGGAGGAGGAGGTTGTTGATATGGTGGGTATTGATACCCCTGCACCGGATATCCAGCTGGGTAAACTGGTGGGTAAGAAGAAGGATAAAGTGCATTATACTGTGCCGCAGTAAGATATGGATCATGGTTTCCATAATCTGTTGGATATCCAGATGGGTTATACCCAGACGAACCTAGGTATGTAGGGATTGAGTTGTCAAAACCCACTGGACGTGGCGGTGGTGCATAGGAAATCGACGGAGGTTATCTTCCGGCACCGCATGTGAGGGTCCACCCATTTGGGGGTCCTCGGGAATAGGAGGGAATGAGCTTGAACCTTGAGGGGAACTGAGCCGTGGTCCCCCACGCACAGACATTCGTGCATTCCTCCTTCGCGTAGGCGGCTCGGGAGGTGGTTGAGGTGGTTCCTCAACTGGTAGAGGTGGTGGGGTAACTGCTTGAAGATACGGTTCATTCAAAGGAGGTTGAGCAGGAGAGTTATGATATGATGGAGTGAATTCCCACTCATACTTGGCCCACCTTTCGGCAAATGAATCGGGCCCTTGGTACGGCGATCCTTGGTATAGAGAACCGCTAGAGATGCTGATTGGGTGACCCGGTGTTCCGGTTTGTAGCTCTAGATCGGGGTCGTCGTCCATTTCCATCTCCTGAGAGAAGTGATCTTCAGGTCCTAAGGGATTGAAACCAAAAAGATTGTTGACATATCATTGGGGTTGAACTGAGCTGGGGAATAAATGGAATAGGTGTGATGGAAAGAATGGGGAGTGTAAAGAGTGGTGAGATTGGTTCGAATGGTGTGATTCTTGAGAGTGATGGGAATGTTGGGGCTCGTCAGGAATGGGTAGCCCAAAGTATGGAGGGTCGGATGGTGAGGATCCTAGCGAAACAGAATGCCTCGCCGGCTTGAAGTTATGACTCCAATGGTCCCGAGTGTCGAAACTAGAGAAAGTCGCTGACGGGGTACGTCGATGGGAAGGTCCCGCATGGCCTGATGGCCCCCCTCTCATTGGTCCCTTTCCTTTGCCTCTTACACGTGGCGGCATTTTCCAATTAGTTAACCTGTCAAAACAAGTAAATATAATATAAACAATAAAAAGGAAAGTTAAGAATAAATCCTAGGTCATTAGCCAAGACTCGGAAGTCTAAGGAATGTGCTTATTGTGTCATTGAGATTAAACACAAACGGTTAGTGTTTAATTCACTCAATGTTGGCTCTGATACCAACCTGTCACACCCCGATATTTCCACATATGACCGGTGGGCCCGGCGGGGAGTATCGTGACGTAGTTGATATCATCATAGTCAATATACACAATACAATAGCACAGCAGAAGGCTTGGTGAAATGACTATTACAAACCATAATGTCTGAGTGTCCGAATGAAAGAATATACAGACTTGGTTGTAATAAGATCCACGGGCGGATCATAAATAAATTACAGGAAAACAAAATAACAGACTTCAGGTATCTAGGGATTTGCAAGATCCTCTTATACGACACCTAATAGCTCCATCCTATTACGAGAGGTACCTGTCAATCAGTCTTTAGAAAATACGTCAGTTTACACTGGTAAATACAATTAACTGACTCTTTTGAAAACATTATGAAAATTGATTTAAGTGCACAAGGCACAAATCATTTATAACTTAGGACAGTTATTTAAAGATAATCTTGTATACAGATTTACATGTTTGTCATACAATTGGGGCCGGTTGTAAGCCGGTCATGATTAACTGACTCACCACTTATAGAACCCACAAAGGAGTTATCCCCAACATGTGGGTTTCGTTTTAGCATTTGCATCTGTCAGGTGTATGCCTACACCCCGTGCATAGGCCGTGGCCATTTTCAAATGAAATGAGTCGAGGATATCCAGGACACGGTCGAATTAACCCCCAATGCTTATGTTATCAAACAAGACAGATTAAAACGGGTTATGTAAATTTATTAATCACAATCCGATTAAATGATTTCATATCCGACCAAGTAGTATTATAATACCATATCCCAAGCCCGTATAAGGGAAAATAAATTAAAAGTATTTACCTGAGTTTAATAGTGAAAGTAACTCAGCCGTAAATCCTAAAGCTTTATGATGATACCTTCTACTAGATGCTACTTAATCTGTATAGAAGGTTTAATAACCTATTAGGATGCTAACGGGTCTTTAGTTAAGTCAAAGACTTAAGCCGGCTAGCTAGAAGGAAACTTTGCGGTTCTAAACGCTAGATTAATCGGAGACCGGAATAGAATGTGGTTTAGACCCGACAAGCTTGGATACTTGTATAATATGGGTAAACTAAACACATTCTGGAAATTGAGGTTTTAATGATAAGATTAAACCCGTTTCGGCTATTTTACGTAAACTAGTCACATAAACCGATCCGAATGCATAAACGCGTAATGGGTAACCAAATAAATTATATACGGGTCTCAAATCTTATTATGCTTAAAATATGTTAATACATCAGTAGGATGTTAACATATATGCCCAAAAAGTATTTAAAACCAATTTAAGTCCCCTAAGGGCATTTTGGTAATTTTAATGCTTATAAAAGAGATTTTATAATAAACTGAAGTTCTGGTCTTTTGTAATCAGTAAAAATATTTATTTTATCTCATTACATCAGTAAGATATTATATATATGTGAGGTTTATCATTTATGGCCAAACTGTGCCCCGAAAGGGCATTTTGGTCATTTCACATAGGCTTTTAAGGATATTTTTGGACATCAGAGTTCGTGACTTATACCTACTGTAATTATATTTAAATTTATTTAAAAATTCAGTAGGTAACAAGTCTTAGGTGTTAAATATGGTTTTAAACCATACTATGCACCTAATTATTGTAAAACTCGCTAATTGACGATAATCAAGATGTTTATGTAAATCTGAGATTTTGATCAGTTTTAAATGCTCAAAATAATTTATTTAATGTATGAAATCAGAAGGAAAAGGTTTGGCATTCAAATCATTTGTAATCTCCTTTTATGCCTAAAAAGGGTATTATCGTCATTAACCAAATTACACAAGAACTCTATGTTTTAAACAGATTATAATCTGACCAAAAATCTTAAAATTCCTTAAAAATAATATCTTAACAGTAGGTAATGAGTTTGTTTTCAAAATCCAAGTTTAAACATGTATTATGTAAGACATCGCAAATTAATTAATAAAAAGCTTCTAATTACGATATCGAGCATAATTCCTATTTGAAACCAAGAACTGATGTCAAATTTTCGGGACAAGTTTAAATATCAGTAGCAAAGGTTTTTGTCCTCTCACATTTCTAAAAATCTCATTTATATGTCAAAAGGGCAATTATGGCATTTATAAGCATAATAACAAACAAGAGCATATAATTCAAACTACTAGGGACCAAGCAATATAACTCCAGAGGGTTATAAAACTACATAATGTGGTCCTAATGGAAGCTTAAAACAAGGGAGAATTAAGCTCAATCGAGTCAGAACTGAAAGTCAAAGCAAAAGTCAAGCTTTTGCGACTTTCGGTTATGAACCGACCTTAGACTGATAATTGTCGGGTTAGACATGTTTAAACATGTTCTAATACTAATTACCAAGTTATTAGAATGCTAAAATATAATTTATAACCTCTGTTTTATTAGTTTAAATCATTATTTTAATTTCTGTCCAGTTTGACTTTTTGACTCATTAGTTTGACCCGACAATTAACTAGTCAAACGAAATAATTAGGAGGTGCCCTTTTAAGGGTTAATCACCTACCATAATATGGTCCCATAACCACTTTTATTTCGGTCAGTGGCTGGACCATTTGTGATTAAACCAAAAGTCAAAGTCTATTTACGATATCTTTGACTTTTCGGTTTTTAAGCTAATAAAATGAACTAAGCAGGGACTAAGGCACTTACATAAGGTCCTAGCTATCTTTTCTACACTTCTTGATCCTCTTCTAAATCAGGAACCACCAGATGAAAGAGTAGAGAATGTTTTGAGTGAAGTGAGCAATGGACTAGGCAACATAAGTGCCTATTTATACTTGAATGGCATGATCTAAGATCAATACAAGTGTTATGAGGATGTTTAGGATCACCCCAGGTGTCCTAGTGGTATAATTAAACCAGCAACATGCTCATAGTATTGATTTGCAGGTTATAGAGTCGGTTAAAGATGAAAACCTGCAACTATCCATATTTTTCTGCCCAGATACAGGCCTTACGGACCGTAAGCCAGACCTCTTACGGTCCGTAACCGATTTAAATTTGTATCGCCCAGGTACCCTCCTTACGGACCATAAGCCTTGGCCCTTGTGGTCCGTAAGAGGTTGATCAGAATTATGAAATCTTTCAAACCCGACACCTTTGATCCTTCAACTTTCGTAATCATTCTCAATTATTTCCGAGATAGCGTGTTTCAACATTATTAGGTCTCGGATTTAGTAAAAGGTCACTCAGAGGCATAAATTAGCATGTTGACACTTTTAGTCCCTGTGGTTTCATATTTTCATCGTTTGGCAACTTTAGTACTTGAAACTCAATCTTTCCCATATATAGAGTTTAGGACACGTGTGTTTACATAATTGGACATGTTTTTACGTGGTGTTACAACATACTGTTACAAAGTCAGATTAAAGTTTGATTTAGTTTAGAATCATTCAATTAGTTCAATTGACCACATAAAGGCATTGTGGTCATTTTAAACAACATATTCAAGACTTGTCATTAATGCTTAGTGTAGGTCCTTCCTCCTTCCACATAATCGGGATTAGTTGGAGGTTTCACCCTCTACGTAGTCGGGTTTAGTTGGAGAATTGGACACCTGTCGTCACATAATTCGATTGAATTTTTGGGGTGTTACATCCTCACCCCCTTAAAGGAAATCTCGTCCTCGAGATTTATACAAACAGATACGGGTATTTTCGTCTCATTTCAGATTCAACCTCCCAAGTGTACTCTGTGCCACGACAGGAATCTCATTTCACTTTGACGAGGGAAACCTTTTTCTTATGGAGCTTTTTGACTTCACGGTCCTCAATGGACAAAAGTATTTCAATAAACCATAAGCTCTCGTCAATTTGAACGTCATGATGAGACATGACAAGTGCTTCATTAGCTAAGCACTTTTTCAGATTAGAGATGTGGAATACATCATGGATTCCACTCAGCTCTTCAGGTAGTTTAAGTCTGTAAGCTACAGATCCGACGCATTCTGTTATCTCGAATGGTCCAATATATCTAGGGCTTAGCTTACCCTTCTTTCCAAATCTCATTACGCCTTTCCAAGGCGAGACCTTGAGCATTACTCTGTCTCCGATTTGAAATTTGAGAGGCTTCCTCCTTTTATCAGCATAGCTCTTCTGCCTATCTCGGGCAGCCTTGAGTCTATCTTTGATTTGTACAATTTTATCAGTTGTTTCAAGGACAATCTCAGGTCCAGAGTGTTGGCTCTCACCAACTTCGGCCCAACAGACAGGTGTTCTACACTTTCTCCCGTATAAAGCCTCAAAAGGTGCGGCTTTTATACTAGTATGATAGTTGTTATTATAGAAGAATTCAATCAAGGGTAGGTGTTCATCCCAGCTACCGCCTAAATCAATCGTGCACGTGCGTAGCATATCATCCAAAGTTTGGATAGTATGCTCACTTTGCCCATCAGTCTAGGGATGATAAGCCATACTAAAGTTCAAGCGTGTACCAATTGCTTACTGGAAACTTTTCCAGAAATGAGAAGTGTATCTAGTATCTCTATCTGATACTATAGACAACGGTACTCCATGAAGAGATACAATGTTGTCAACATACAACTTAGCTAGCTTGTCAGAACTGTAAGTTTCCTTTATTGGTAAGAAGTGAGCCAACTTAGTCAGTTTGTCGACTATGACCCATATCGTGTCATTTCCATGACTGGTCTTGGGTAACTTGGTGATCAGATCCATTGTTACCATTTCCCACTTCCAAGTGGGAATTTCCAGTTTTTGTAGCAGACCAGATGGTCTTTGATGTTCAGCTTTAACTTGCGAACATGTTAAGCATTTTGCTACATGAGCGGCTATGGACTTTTTCATGCCCATCCACCAATAGTTCTTTTTCAGTTCTTGGTACATCTTGTCTCCACCGGGATGTATTGAATATTTCAAGTTATGTGATTCCTCAAGAATCAACTCTTTGAGCCCTCCATAGATGGGAACCCGGATTCTACCATTTAGTCTTAGGATTCCATCCTTCGCAGGTGTTAACTGCTCCACAGTTCCACCTAATTCCTTAGTCTGAGAATTCACCTCTAGCACGGCTTGCTTCTAAGCCTCTAATAGCCTTTCAGTCAAGCTAGTACGTAGCTCAATTCTCTTGGCATTAACCCTAATTGGTTTAGCCCTTTCTTTACGACTAGAGCGTCTGCAACGACATTTGCCTTACCGGGATGGTAACGAATCTCATATTCGTAATCGTTTAGAGTTTCCATCCATCAACGTTGTAGCATGTTAAGGTCTTTTTTATTAAAAAATGTTGGAGATTTTTATGGTCTGTGTATATAATACACTTTTTGCCATACAAGTAATGTCTCCACAGTTTCATTGCAAACACAACTGCACCGAATTCTAGATCATGGGTGGTATACTTTATTTCGTGTACCTTAAGTTATCGTGATGCATAGGCAATCACTTTGCCTCTCTGCAGAAGCACGCAACCCATCCCTGTGTGCGAAGCATCACAGTACACGACAAAGTCTTCGATCCCCTTAGGTAGGGTCAAGAAAGGAGAATTGCTCAGTTTCGGTTTCAGAATCTCAAAAGATTCTTTTTGCTTGGGACCCCGTCGAATTTAACATTCTTGCGGGTCAACGCAGTTAGAGGAGTGGCAATTCGAGATAAGTTCTCAATGAACCTTCTATAATATCCTGCCAATCCTAGAAACTACGGATTTCTGAAGGGATTTTGGGTGCTTCCCAATTCAAGATAGATTCAATTTTGGCGGGATCCACTTGGATACCATGCTCGCTAATCATGTGTCCTAAAAATTGGACTTCGTGGAGCCAAAAGTCGCATTTGGAGAACTTAGCGTAGAGCTTCTCCTATTGCAACAGACCAAGTATATATCGAAGATGTTTCTCATGATCATCCTTACTGCGTGAGTAGATAAGTATGTCGTCTATGAAGACAATGGCAAACTTATATAAGTACGGCTTACAGACTCTATTCATGAGATCCATGAATGCTGCAAGTGCATTCGTGAGCCCAAAATGCATCATGAGGAACTCATAGTGGTCGTATCTAGTTCGGAACGCAGTCTTCAGAACATCTTCACTTCGGACCTTCAATTGATGATAACCAGACCTCAAATCAATCTTTGAGAAGTAGTTGGCTCCTTGCATTTGATCGAATAGATCATCGATCCTTGGTAAAGGATACCGATTCTTGATCGTGATCTTGTTTAGTTCGCGGTAGTCGATGCACATTCGCATCGAACCATCCTTCTTCTTAACAAAGAGAATAGGAGCTCCTCAGGGCGAGGAACTCGGCTGAATAAAGACTTTCTCTAAAAGTTGTTCAAGTTGTGCCTTCAACTCCTTCATCTCAGTGGGAGCCAGACGGTACGGTGCTCTGGCTACAGGAGCTAATCCAGGTAGGGTGTCGATCCTAAACTTGACTTGTCTATCCGGGGGTAGACCGGGTAGATCTTCAGGGAAAACGTCAGGGTACTCCGAGATGATGGGAATATCTTCAATTTTCGGCTTCGGCTTGTCAATGGTCACCTGTGCCATGTAAATGACACATCCTCTTTTCAAACACCTGGATGCCTTGAGCAGATAAGCTCCCTCGGGCAATCCATAGGTGTTGATCTCCATGGATAGTGAGTATATCATCGGATTGGGATTTATGGGGATTGAAACCTACCAGAGGAACAGTTGATTAAAGCTAAAACCAGATCAGAGCAGTGGATCCAAAATAAGCAGATGTTTGTACACAAGCTTTCCCCTTATAATGGCTCTAACACCTGATGGATTCAATCTACTGCCTTTCCTAACTGCTGTTGACTCAAAGAACTGATAAAGACCAAAGTGCTGATGACTCAAACAACTGCCTTGCCTCAAGTACTGCTGAAGACTAGAAGCACTGCTGAAGACTGAGCAGTGGAATGAAGAATCAGTAGTTTAGTGTATCTCTTTGTAATATATTGTAATCAGTTTTTTACTATCAGTAGTTGTAATGAGGGCAGTAGTTAGAATTTTGTTAGGAGGTTAGATGTCACTATCATGGTGACGTCAGCAAAGATGCCACAGTGGTTTGGGCGTGCCTATAAATAGAACAGTACCCTGTACTGTTCTATTAGCTCTTCATCACCTTTATTCCTGTACGAACAAACACTGTGAGCACAGGCTGAGGGGGAGTTTGTTACATGCATGCAAAATTATAATCGGTGTTTGGAATAAATTTAAGCATTCGGTTCAATATTCAAACATGTGTGTTAAAAGCATTTCTCCTATTTGATTGTGTGCAAAGTTTATTTTCATTTTAATTCCGCTGCACTACTTGTTCATCTTCATCATTTCTTAAACAAAAACACAATAAAAAGAAACTCAGATCCTAACAATTGGTATCAGAGCTTGGACAGTCAAATTTGATTTAACAATCATTTTGACATAAATAGTTCAGCTCACAATCTTTGATACTGATAGTTGTTCGTTTTGTTGAAAAATAGAGTAAGGTTTAATCACGTTCAAAGTTGATTAATCAGTGCCTGTAAAATAACCAGGATGACGTCACAATCACAAGATGATAAAAATAACATTGGTTCACTTTTCAAACCACCCATGTTGAAACGAAATGAATACAACATCTGGGAGAGAAGGATGGGTCACATCCTTGCTCAACAGAATACCAGATGTTGGAGATCTGTTGTTTTTGGACCACATGTTCCTATGGTGCCAAGTGCTGAGGACACAAAGAAGTTCGAACCTAAAAAACCTGAAAACTATACTGAAACTGATTTTCAAAAGTTCGAACTGGATGCCAAAGCATTTAGCATCATTGCATCTGCATTACCCAATGAAATTTATGCTGGGTTGTTACATTGTAATAGTGCCAAGGAATTATGGGATGCACTTAAGGAACAATTTGGGTGAACGGAAGAAGTAATTGAAAATAACAGGGAAATTCTGAATCAGCAGTATGAAACCTTTTGTCACATTAAGGGTGAATCATTAACTCAACAGTTTGAGAGATTCAATTGTCTCATTAGTGAGCTAAGACTTGTTAAGGTTGTATTTCCAAGTTCTACACAAAATAGCAGGTTCCTTAGATCACTACCTGAAAAAATGGGATACAATTGCCTTTGTTACAAGAAACTCTGTTGAGTTCAAAGATCTGACACTGACCCAACTTCATGGTAGACTCCTGACCTATGAAATGGAGTTAAACCAGAAAAAGAGGTTGCAAGAGTCTGGCAAAGTTGCAGATGATTATTCATTTGGCAGCACAGCTCTTTTGGGTCAAGATGAGTCTGGCAGTAGTAAGGATCAGAGTTATGATCATTTTATTGACATAACTGCTATTGGTAATTTTAACTCTGATCCTCACACATCCAACTTTGCTTTCACAGCAAATGGAGAAAGCCAGATCTCTGATAATCTGTCTTTTGAACTCAATGATTTACAACACTTTGATCCCACTGACTTAGAAGAAATGGACATCTTGCATCAATTGGCATTGCTTAGTGTAAGAACAAGCAAATTCTATAAAAGAACAGGGAGAAAATTCCCAGGGTTACATGGGAATTTAAAAGTGGGGTTGGATAAGTCAAAAATTAAGTGCTATAAGTGCAATAGGCTAGGTCATTTTGCTAGGGAATGCAGGAGTCAAACCACTGGTCCAATTATTACTCATCCCAGCTCAAACCCTAGACCACAACATCAAAGCACTGTGCGCTATACCCAATATACCCCTGCAGCCCATGTTAACACTGCTCACTATGCTACAACCCCTGTGCCTGTGCATTATGTTCAAACCACTGTTCCACAAATTCAGTATGTTCAAGCCCCTGTCCCTCAGGCTCAAGTGCAACCTGTTGCAGCTCAACAAACTGCTCCAACAGTGGTTCAACCAGATCAACAAAGCTTTTTCACACAAGGTTTTGTTGACTGGAGCAGTATGCCTGATGAGCTTGGTGATGAAAATTTTGCACTCTATGCTTCTAATGATACTTTTAGTGATGAATTTTGTCTTATGGCATTAGAGTCAATACCAGAAGGGGTAGAAGCTGAAGGAGAACAGCTAAGTGCTGAAAAAGTGGATGAAGTGGCTGAAGCAGTGGATGGTGAAATACTGCTAGGAGAAAATTCAGAAACCCTGATTGAACCACTGTTTGACCCCTGGTCCAAAGAAGAAGAAAAAGAAGAAAAAGAAGAGAAGAAAGAAGGTGAGAAAGAAGAGAGGGCTGATGAAGAAAATGATCATCAATGTGATTGTGCCATGATGGCTGCTGCCAAGGTATCACCTCAGGTTCTTGAAAATCTGGGTTCAGACAAATGCATTATTGCATTTTCTAACATTAAAGAGGTGAATGAAAACCTTAGGGATAAAGTCTTAACTGATGAAGTCAAATTTGAAAGGTCTTTAAAAGAACTTAAAAACAAATTGGCTGAAAAAGATAAAGAAATCTGCAGTCTCAAAGAAGAGTAAAGCTTAACCAAGAACCAACTCCAAACTATCATAGAAAAATATCAAGTTTGCAAAAAGGAGTTGGAATCCACCCAAATCACTTGTGAAAGATGGGTGGAATCTTGTAAATGTTATGAGGTCATGCTTGAAAAACTGTTTGAAAGCAATGTAAAATTTGGCATAGGATTTAGAAAATATGATGAAATTGAAAACACTGCTGCAAAACAAGCTGGTTCAGTTGAAATAACACCAACCAACAAGAATGGCCAAGAGGTTAAGATAACTGACAAACTTGGTAACTAAATCACTCTGGAAAGATCTGTTGAATCCTCAACCTTTGAGGAAATTGAGAAATACCAATTTAAACCCACATGGTCTGATGAGTGTGACATTCTTAAAAATTTTAAACCAATGGACTTCTCAACCACTGATGGTGTAAAAGCTCCTAAAGCAAAGGTCATTCCTCTCAAAGACATCCCAACAGTGGTTCAAAACACTGTTGCTAAGGAGTCTGAGAAGAAGAAAAGAAGAGAAAAAGTCAAAAACCTGTTTTGTGATTTCTGTGAAAAGAAGAACCATCTAACAAAAGACTGTTTTCATCTAAAAGCATATGATATCAACAAAACAAGTGTTATTATACCTGCTAAGAGCTGCACCATCTGTGGTAAATCAAACCATAAAACGCAAGAATGTGTGTATCTCAAAAACTTTGATGTAAAAAAGAATGAGTACACTGCAAAAACATCCTTAAGCTCATCAACATCATATGTCAAGTTCACCAAGAACCAACCACTGTTTGTGCCAGTCCAAACAGCTGTTACAAAACAGCTGAACCAAACGTCTGTCAAAAGAGATGTTCAGGTGACTGATGCACCCCCTGCCAATCAATACAAAAGAGGTAAGGGACAACCACCATACCAAAGGATCCCACATGTATATGAGGTTTACAAAAATCCTTCTAAACCAAGAGTGAACATGTATCCTTTTGGTTATCAGCAGATGATTGGGCAAGACCCCCAACAGTGGTTAGAGAAAAACAGTTCCAAAACTGTCCAAACCCCTGACCTAACCACTGCCCATCCACCTGAACTTAACCTAGACACTGTTGAGACCCCATCCAAAGCCTTATTGGCTTTGGAGACCCTAATGAACTAATCTTTTACTACATGTGCAGGGAGCTTCTGCATGCTTAGATAGTCTTTGGTATGTAGATAATGGAGGCTCCAGGCACATGACAGGATGTAGAGCCCTTCTCAAAGATTTCAAAACTCATGGAGGGGGTGATATATCCTTTGGCAATAATAGTAAAGGAAAGGTTCTGGGGTCTGGTACTGGTTAGTCTGGTAAAGTTAAGTTTGAAAATGTCAATCTAATAGACAATCTAAAATTCAACCTCTTAAGTGTTTCTCAAATGAGTGATAAGGGCTATGGCTCATTCTTTACAAAAGAGTGTTGTACGATTGTTGGACCAGAAATGGTTGAAAAGATTGAAGCAATAATAAAAAATGGAAAAACCCAACTTGTTGCTCAAAGAAGTGGCAATGTTTATGTGGTGGATATGTCAAAAGAGAGCCCCAGGACTGACGTCTGTCTGTTCTCAGCTGCCTCAAACAAAGAGACATAATTATGGCACAGGAGATTGGGGCACACAAATCTCAAGACAATCACTACTATTTCAAAACAGGGGTTAGTAAGAGGTTTACCTCAAAAACTGTTCACCTGTCCTGAGCATTGTGTTTCCTGCCTAAAAGGAAAACAACATAAAAGCTCATACAAATCAATTGAAGAGTCCAAAATAACCAAGTGCTTGCAAATGCTTCACATGGATTTGTTTGGCCCAGTTAAAGTCATGAGTCTTAGGTAGAAAAAATATTGCTTGGTTATTGTTGATGACTTTTCTAGGTTTACATGGACTTACTTTTTACACTCAAAAGATGAGAATGTAGGCATTCTGCAAGACTTTGTGAAACAGGTTGAAAAGCAGTTTGACTTGCCAGTAAAAATCTTCAGAAGTGATAATGGCACAGAGTTCAGAAACAAGGAGTTAGATGATTTCTGTGTGTCAAAAGGAATTGTGAGACAGTACAGCATTCCAAGAACACCAGAACAAAATGGGGTTGTTGAGAGAAAGAACAGAACCTTGATTGAGGCTGCTAGAACCATGCTTGCTGATTCAGGTTTGCCATTAACTTTTTGGGCAGAGGCAGTAAACACTGCTTGCTATGTCCAAAACAGAGTTTTAATCAACCCCAGTCATCAAAAGACTGCCTATGAACTGCTGTATAAATAAAGCCATTGATTTCATATTTCAAAGTTTTTGGCTGCCCATGGTTCATTTTAAACTTAAAAGATTCTATTTCAAAGTTTGCAGCCAAAATTGATTGTGGTTATCATCTGGGATACTCAACCGCTACAAAGGCCTACAAAGTGTTTAACACAAGGACTAAGACAGTGGAAGAGACTTTGAATGTAAAGTTCAATGAACTTTCATCAATGAAAATCCCAGCAAACCCTGCAGAATTGTTTGATCTTGATAAAATTTACTTTTGAAAATACTGCTGTCAAGACTAACAGTGCAGGTCCATTAGAAAGTTCATCATCAGACTATGGATATGAAGTCATCATTCCACAACAAAAGTCTGCTTCAAATGATAGAGTAGCAGTTGTTCAAAACAGCTGTCAAAGTTCAACCACTGCTACCTCAACAGTTGTTGACCAAAGTAGCCCGTCAACCCCTGCTTCCACATCATCAACCACTGTTGACAAAAGCCATCCAATAGTGGATAAAAGTCAACAAGTTTTCACACCAGTTCCTCCTATTCCTCCACCTCCATTTCAAGCCACTGCTGGATCATCAAAGTCACCAGCAGTGGTTAGCTCAGATGATTCACATCTGAAGCTTTCACCTTTAAATGCCATTGTTCCATACCAAGGAGATCTAATCTTCTTGAAATCTCATCCACCTGACCAAATCATTGGCAACATCATTGAAGGGGTGCTCACAAGAAGTCAATCCCAAAACATTTGTCTTTTTGCTGGTTTCCTATCTCTCCATCAGCCAGTCAAGTTCCAAGAGGCACTGAAAGACAACAGCTGGGTAGAAGCCATGCAAGAGGAGCTCCAACAGTTCAAAAGACAACAAGTTTGGGAGCTTGTACCACTGCCAGAGGGTGTAAGTCCTATTGGCACAAAGTGGGTCTTCAAAAACAAAACTGATGAAAGGGGCATTGTTGTCAAGAATAAAGCTAGGCTTGTGGTTCAAGGGTTCAGACAGGAAGAGGGCATTGACTATGATGAAACATTTGCCCCTGTAGCAAGACTTGAAGCTATCAGATTATTCCTGGCCTTTGCTGTCAACCACAACATCAAGGTGTATCAAATGGATATCAAATATGCATTCCTCTATGGTAAGATTCAAGAAGAGGTTTATGTTTGTCAACCTCCAGGTTTTGAGGATCCATTTAATCCAAATCATGTCTACAAGCTAAATAAAGCTTTGTATGGCTTGAAACAAGCACCAAGGGCCTGGTATGAAACTCTTTCCACTTTCCTACTATCCATTGGTTTCACAAGAGGTAAAATAGACAAAACACTATTTCTAAAATGGAGAGGAAAGAATTTGATGATTGTCCAGATTTATGTAGATGACATCATTTTTGGAAGCCCATGTAATAAAATGTGTGAAGAGTTTAGGCAACTCATGACAGCTGAGTTTGAAATGAGTGCAATGGGTGAACTCCAGTGTTTTCTTGGTCTCCAAGTTAGGCAACTGCAAAATGGCACTTTTATCCATCAAGGCAAATATGCCAAATAACTTTTAAAGAAATTTGAGATGGATGATTGTAAGCCATGCAGTACACCCATTACAACCAATAAAATAGTCATGTCTGATGAAAAGGATGATTTGGTTGATCAAAATCTTTATAGAAGCATGATTGGGTCTTTATTGTACCTAACTGCATCAAGGCCAGACATCATGTTTGCAACATGTGTTTGTGCAAGATCCCAATTAGCCCCTAGAAAGTCAAACCTTATTGCTGTAAAAAGGATATTCAGATACCTAGAAGGTGCTCCCACACTTGGTATCTGGTATCCAGCTGATGGAAATATCAAGCTTTCAGGTTTCTCAGATAGTGACTTTGCTGGATGTGACAAGACAAGGAAGTCCACTTCAGGAGGGTGCCAATTCCTAGGCAGTTGCTTAGTGTCTTGGCAAAGCAAAAAGCAAGCAGTTGTTTCCACATCCACTGCTGAAGCAGAGTATATAGCTGCTGCAAGCTGTACAGCCCAACTGCTTTGGCTTTAAAATCAATTGCTGGATTTTGGTATCACTACCCTAAAGACACCTCTCATGTTGGACAGTCAGGCAGTAGAAAATATCATCAAAAATCCAGTCTCCCACTCAACCACCAAGCACATTGATATCAGACATCACTTTGTGAGGGATTGCTATGAAAAAGGTTTGATTTCTCTGCACCATGTTCCAACTAAAGATCAGCTGGCAGATGTGCTAACCAAAGCATTAGACACATCCACCTTTGAAAGCTTGATCTCTAGGATTGGCATGCTGAACATCGAATAACAGGCAAAATCCTGTTTTTCTATGAATAAAAGCATTAAAATGATTTCAGAAAATCAAAAAACCATCCTTAAAAATAGCTAAAAATGAAATTTTCATTAAAATCCTTAAAAGTCTGCCATAACCAATGTTTTGTTCAAACATCTGTTCTACTAAAAACTGTCCACTGCTAAAAGTCAACCCCTGTTCTCTCATTTCCTTGGTAATCACTGTTGTTCAAAATCAGTGTTTTTATCCACTGATATGATATCCATTGATAGTCAAAATCATCCAGTGTTTTCATTATTACTGTTGCACCCACTATTATTGCTCCATCAGTGGTTTCATAAACAACTGTCCTCTATTATTCATCAGGGGTTGGCACGTGGACATTACATAGTGGTCATATCTTTTGTAACCGCTGCCACGTCAGCACTCACTTTTTCCTTTATACAACCCTCTTCAAAACCCCAAACAGGGTTTTACACTGTCGAATTGAATTCTAAAATTCCTTTCTCAAAGCAGTTTCTATTTCCTTCTCTCAAATCCATCTTCGTCTTCGTCATCTTACAAATCACTCATGTCTTCTTCTCCAAATTCACCGACTTTGTCTTCTAAAAAAGATACTCAAATGGACCCCAAACCCATTGAAATTCCGTACAAAGATCCTCACAACTATCTGGGTCTCCTCACAAAACCCGGTAATATCGATATCTACGATTCCATTATTAATACTATGTCGTCTTCAAAGTACAAAACTTTGTTGACTGCCGATGCTCCTATCTTCCTGGCAACATAGAGAGAATTTTGGAAGAATGTCACCCTTGAACTTCAAGGAAAAATAGCCATAGCCATCAATTCCTCAATAAAGGGTAAAGCCGTTAAAATCACACCACAATCCATTTCAGAAGTATTCGAACTCGATGATCAGCAAGGTAAAACTTCGTTTCCCAAAATCGAGTATAAAACTGATTTTTCTTGAAAGGGGGTATGCTGAAGAAATGAGGAAGGATACCTTACAAAAAGGTTACTTTCCTCCTGCAACAAGATTTTTATTACATACCCTTTTGATGTGTGTTTCAAATAAAACAACTGCTTTTAATGAGATACCATTAAAGATCCAATACCTGGGATATGTTATTTTGCAAAATGAAAATTTTAACTACTCCCAGGAGATCTTTAATGATTTGGTTAAAAATGTTGATAAAAAACCATTCTTACTATTTCCAAGATTTCTAAGTTATTACTTTCAAAAGAAATTTGGTAAGGATGATGCTCATGTGCTCACACAAGGTGACTCTTTTCAAATAAACAGCTTAACAGCTGAAACTTTTACAAGATTATCAACACCTTTCAAAACAAAAGCAGAGGCTCCTGAGCAGAATTTAGCAGCTACCACTGCTCCTCAAGCTCCTGCTGCTGAGCCCACTGCTCTAGGTGATCACAATAGTAAAACAATTGCTGTGAAACCCACACCTAAAATCACCAGAAAACCACGCCAAAAGAAAACTCAAAAGCCCCCCAAACCAAACCAAACCAAAATCAAAGGCAACTCTAGAAGATGAGATACCAGAGCAACTGCCAGTGACAGCACAAAAGTCACAAGAAACCACTACTGCTACTTCCTCACAGCAGATGGTAGAAATATCTCAACCCATGCCTCAAACTCCTCCTGCTTCTTCTAAAAAAGAATAGGTTGGACACATAGGGACACCACAATATGATGCTCTGGAATCACTCGAATCCATCATCCACAGCCCAATGCCCGGGGCAAATTCGCTTTCTACACCCAACCTCACCTCCACAATTCCCCCACAAACAAAATTATTGTTGGATGCTCTTAATTTGAACCAGACACAAACCAGTCCTTCTCAATCACCTGTTGATGAGAATATGCCTCAACAAGTGACTGGATCTGATGTATCAATCCTTGCTAACCCACCAACAAGACCTGAGGAGGTTACACCCCTTGAGTTATAAGTAACTCTTGGTGGTAGTTCAAGTGAAGCAGCCACTACAAGTGCTGAACCCACTGGTTTGCATTTGGATAGTGGTTTCATCAATCAGGCTTCCTTGAAGGTAATTTCTTCTCGAGGAACATTTGTGTATCCGGTTTTTACCGGTTCACTAAAAAGTGTTTCTCTTTTTGAAGGAAGAGGTCCCCAGTACCAAGACAAAGGGGCATCAGTGGATGATTTCTAGGATACAATTCCTGGGTCAACCACTGTTATAACCACTCCAAGTGGGAAATCAGATGATCCCATTAAATTGGGTGATGGTTTAATGTACCGCGAATTGATGGCCAGAGTTGACAAACTGGATACCTCTGTTGCAGAAATTAAAGATATGCTGCAACAGTTGTTGAAAGTTCAAAAGGTACCAACCACTGCTGCTCCAGCTCAAGCACCTGCACCACAACCTGCACCTGCTGCAAATGAGCTTTGGAATTTATTTCAACCACTGCTCCATCATCAAAGAGAATTAGCTGATCAGTAACATGAGATACAAGTTTAAAAGATCAGAAATCTCATGGAAGCAAGGTTTAAAAACACCCAGGCATATATCATGGCAATAAACGCCCATTTGCTGAACACCACTGGCACTGCTCCTCCCTCTATAATCTTTGTGGATGAACCACCACCAACTGATGCCAAAAAGGGGGAGAAAATAAAACAGTGGAAGAAAAAGGGTTATGAGGATGGCTTATACATTGCTCCAGACAATTCTAGCATGCTTGCAGACATACCCTTGCCAGATGGTTCTAAAAAGATTGATGTTACCTCAAATGCCATAGCTGATGCAAAAGCTGATGTTAAAAAGGATAAAGAGGCTAGGGATAAAGCAAGGTGGGAACAGGAGAAAAGAGCTTTTATGGAGCTGAATGAGCAGGGTATTTCTGAGCCCAAGGATGATGAAAATCCTAAGCCAAAAAGAAAGCAGCCCACTAGAAAAGTGAGGCAACCCAAACACACACCATCCAGACCCACAAAGCAAACCTCCAAACCTACCAAAAGCTCCAAACATCAATCCCCTAAGCCAGCAGTTGTTAAAACTCATGCTGTATCAACAGCTATTGATACTCCAGTGGTTTCAACAACTGCTAGCTAAACAACTGCCACCACTTCAACACACACCACAACCACTGCCTTACCACCACCACCAAAAATACCATCACCACCACAAACAACTACAAAACCACCATCACCTCCTGCCAAAAAGCAGAAGACAGCTGATGACACATCATCAGTTGTAATGACAACAGTGGTTGAAACACCAGTTGTTTCAACAACTGTTAGTCAACCAACTTCCACTACAACAACCACCACTCAAATCACCACCACTGAACCAACAAACACACCACAAGCCTCTCCTAAACCAAAAAGGAGAAGGATAATTTTGAAAGATGATGATTCTCCATCACCACCAACATATTCACAATCTCTTCCACTTGTTACTATCCCAAACCTTCAGCTCAAATTCAAAAACCAATCACTGCCATTACTCCTGCAGGTGTCCAGTATCCTTTAGAGCATATAGCAGTCAGAGAAGAAATCAAATCTTTCTACTTTGAAGATGACCCTGCTAAAAGGAGTTTACCATCTGTTGAAGGATATCCTAGGCCTAATAACATTGAAGAATACTTGAAAGTTAAGGCTCAACAAGCAGAGGATATCTCCAAAAGAAACACACAAGGAAAGTCTGACAAAGAAATTCAAAGGTATTATCAATTCCTGCTCACACAAGTCAGATCTTTGGAGCAGTTTGCAAAAAATGTATGTCAGCAACTATCAGAAAGAGCAGATGAATCCTTGAGAAAAGACTATCTTGATAACATCATGGCTTACAAGAAATACAAAGGAGAAAAATACATGTACAAAGAATGGACCATTCAAGAGCTTGAAAGTGAAGCTGCCAGGATTCAAGATATGATCAAAAACAAGGTTAAACATACTCCTCCTGATTGGGCAAAATATAAGAAGAATGTGCCTGATAAAGTGTTAAAGCTAAAGAGAATGAAGGAGGAACTCATTACTGCTGATTTTGAGTCTAGAAATCAAGTGATGAGGTGGAAAGAAGAAAAGGTGATTGATTCTTATCACAGGCTAGAAGAGTTGAGAAAGAAAAATCCAAACATACCACAAAAGCCTGACTGTCCTGAAGCAGAGGTTTCAACAAGACCACCAAAGCTGCAAGTCAGGAAATCCACTGCTCCACATGCTGCTATCCTTTATCAAAGAAGGAGACAAAAGTAGATAGATGCAAAAACACCAGAGGATCAAGCAGCAGGTGATGAAGTTTTAAAAATGGTTCTCAAACAAATGCTGGCTGATATTCCTGAACTTGCTAAAGCTCAAAGCATTGCTCAGTCAATCATCACCAAGCCTCCATCTCCCAATTACTCATCCAATAAAAATATCCCAAGAAACCCAATGGACTCAAAGGTACTAAAGTGGAAAACTGACAAACAGACCCATGTACTGACTGTGATCAAGTCCAGTGGAGAAGTGAAGAAAATATCAAGGGAACAAGCACTAGGCCTGAGTGTTGAAGATCTGTAGGATCTCCTTGATCTTCCACAGTGCAGGGATGAAGATGACACAGATGCCTTAGACTTTGAGTTACAACTCAAAGGGCAAATAAGGGAACTATTGATGAGGCAATAAAGTTCCACAATAATGAAGGGTTTTGGCATCATCTGTTCCAGGGGAGACTGTTGGGATTGAACCCTACCATAGGAATAGTTGATTAAAGCCAAAACCAGATCAGAGCAGTGGATCTAAAATAAGCATATGTTTATACATAAGCTTTCCCCTTGATAATGGCTCTAACACCTAATGGATTCAATCTACTGCCTTTCCTAACTGCTGATGACTCAAACAACTGCCTTGCCTCAAGTACTGCTGAAGACTAGAAGCACTGCTGAAGACTGAGCAGTGGAATGAAGAATTAGTAGTTTAGTGTATCTCTTTGTAATATATTGTATTCAGTTGTTTACTATCAGTAGTTGTAACGAGGGCAGTAGTTAGAAGTTTGTTAGGAAGTTAGATGTCACTATCATGGTGATGTCAGCAAAGATGCCACAGTGGTTTGGGCGTGCCTATAAATATGTAACACCCCGTGTTTTCGAAAAGTCAAAGTCAAAGCCAAGGTCAAAGTCAACGACTGATTTCGCGTAACTTAACTTGTAGTAGATTTTCTTTTGGATGTTTATTTTAGTTGTATTATGTGGAGTAAGTGTCAATAATTACAATAACCGATGTATGTTACTCGCAAACTATTCGACTGTGAACTATAGGAAGTAACAATGCGATAAAGCTAAACGATAATCAAACTATGCTAATCGAATCGACTTCGAATCGCAACTCGAACTATGTATTTTAATTATTGTTATACGTGTGTGCGTGCCTTATGTGTTACTTGTGCATGATCATTTATGTTATGTGTGAATCGCAATCGCAATCGAACTCGAAATGCAATCAAACTCGAAACGCAATCGAACTCAATCGAAATCGAACTATGATAGATATAGTAGTTGGGATTAAATGTAATTTGACTAGGAAAATCTATCGCATCGAATCGCTCGCAACCGAAATCGAAACATCAAAAATCATCGCGCCAAACACCCGAACCAAGTGCCATCCGGCCGGATTGCCATCTGACCAGGTTGCCACTTGATTGTGGTGTCAGGTCGTCATCCGACCGAGATGACGTCCGACCGGACAGTCATCCGGGCGGGATGCCATCCGACCCACCCACACTTTCCCGTTTTGGAATCCTATAAATACCCCTGTCATTGTCATCATTTCCACTTTTGGAAACCCTCTGTCCGAACAGTTCGTACTCCCCACCTTTTCTTTGATTTCTCTCAATCCAGGTAAGATCTCGCCCTAAATCTTGTACTTTCTTGATCTACACGCACTCCTACACCTTTCTATCTTTTGAATCTTGACTTTTAACCGTGAAATCACTAGATTTGAGGTGTTCTAGGATGATGTCATCATGAGTTCTTAAAGAACTTCTTGTTTTGGCCTCAATCCACCAAGAACAACTTAGATCTAATAGATTTCCACACAAATACACAAGGATCTTGCGTAGATCTAAACTTAAATATAGTGAAAAAGGATTGAAAGATGGTTTCTAACTTTCTTTCAAATCTTTTACACTCAATACACTCAAAACCGATAGAATCCGACCCTGATCTAGTCTTCTACTCATTCTTAGTGTTGTGGTAGCTCAAGATCTGGATTCTACCCACGAGACCACCGATTTCGGGTTAAACGAGAATAACCATCTTGAACCGGTTAACTGGCCGAACTAGGGTGATTCCTGGTCGATCAGGTTACTTAGGTCAAGATGGGATTCTGTTGGTTAACACGTTGTCAAAACGTCTCGATAAAACGACAAACAATCAAAACGACCAAGTACTGTCCGAGCGGATAAGCCACCCGAACGGATTGCTGCTCGAACGGATAACACCTTGGGTCCCACACTTGATCGACTCCATCTAAAGTTTGAGTATTGAACGAATTGCCATCCGATCGGATTACCATCCGACCGGATTACTCTTCGGATCATGAGATACTAGGACTTTAAAGGCTTAAACAATTTTCAACATGTTCATTAACAGGGTTGCCACCCGGTCGAATGGACATCCGATCGAGTGACTCTTCTGCTGTGAATGTGTTCTCACAAAGTAACTCATCACTAAAGTCGCCATCCGACCGGACCACCGTCCGACCGGATGACCATCCGAATGGATTGTCGTCCGCACGACTGACCGTCCGATCGACCGACTTTAAAGATAGAGGTACTTCAATGTTTTTAAATTGCTACAACGAAAACTTCAAAAGACAAGCCATCATACACAAACACATTCTTCTCATAGGAAGAAACAATCCACTCGAATAGTCATCCGACTGGACTACCATCCGACCGGATGACCATCCGAACGGATTGTCATCCGCACAAACAAGCCGTCCGATCGGATTACCATCCGATCGAACTGCTATCCAACCCATTCACACTGGATATCATTTTACGAGTCACTTATCGTTGTGCTGTCAAACTATTCAGGCTAACCCTACTCGCTAAGCGCTCCCTTCAATCCATCAACCGCTGTGAGTATACTCGATCCCTTTTTGCTTTAAGCACTTTTGGGTGTTACATACGTTACAACTATTCAAATCACATCAAACACACTACTCAATACTATTTGAACGCTAACCGTTAATGCATGTTATACGTGGCTTATGAATGCTTGTTTGTTATGTTTACACATGGAATGCTGTCTACCTGCCTTAGCAACGATAGTACTATAGTTTGGACAATTACTTGCATGGATTACGGTGGTAATCATGTATTGCGAACTGCCTCGGGCAGTCAACCCGCAGTCATTGGTATCGATGGATCTATGTCGATAACTAACATGCTTCTATTCTCTATGTGTACGTGCTAGTTATGCGTAAACGAATTCGAACTCTATATGTTATTATCAAACTTGTATGCTCACCTTTACATTATATGTATTGACTTTATTTTAACGTATGTGACAGGTGCTTAGGATGCACACATGATAGGAAGTCGAAGCTAGAATAAAGCTTTAGAGCCCAACAAATAGTTGTCTGTAGTAAATTAATCAAGGGTCTCTAGAAGCAGATACACAATTGCTATATTTTAATCTGAGTTGTCGGAACAGAATTATTTGCCTAGATTTTATCTATAATAATTTGTTTACTGTTTGAGGCATGGTATGGGACATGTTATTTTAAATTGAATAGTATTGATAATTGTTATGGAAACTTCTGGACAATCTGTTTCGCTCAGTGCCATACCCCGATGATTCCGCCATTGGTTGGGGTGTGACAGATTGGTATCAGAGCCATAACTATAGGGAATTAGGCAAGAGTCGACCTAGTCCGGGTAGATATCTTAGATACCTAGTCTATAGTTAGGAACCAACAGGCCGACTCGTGCATATCCAGTAGGGACTATGTATGAGCTTAATTCTCGCTACACTATCACTGCACTCGAATTTTCAACCATGAACAAGCAATTAAGTCGAGATTAGGTGTGAAAACGGCAAACCCTCGACTAAAGTTGCTTAATCGACTCGCATTTATATATACACGAGGAGAATTATGCCAAATCAGGAGTGAGATCCGTATTTTGATGAATAATCTCCTCTATTTTTTCAAAGCAGGAGCGAAGTTGTTAAGCTAGGGGTGAAACCCTAACCTTGACGACTTGTTTCGCTCATTTTACAAACTCTCACCAAAGTCTCAACGGACTCTAACGACCTGAAGTCACACTATGACTAACAGGGTGTGTGCCAAACGCCCAAGAATCGAGGCAAAAGCATAGTCCTGAAGGTCGAATGTGCACAATAGATCCTTGCGAATATTTGAATCACTTTGGTTAGTCGAAGTCTACTAGCCGCAGACAATCTATTTCTCGATTTCTATGTGTTTCGATTTTGAGCTTACAACCGCCAGCTCTGATGTTTTGTCGATTTTATGTGCTTATATATGTGTTTACCTGTTTATGTGTTAAATTTTGGAGATTTACTCGATTTTTGCTTTCACTTCGATCAACACATACGACTCGCACTGCATTTCTATCTCAAAACGATAACAAATCGCTGAATTGTGGACGACTTTATGCTACGATATACGCTTATACTACGCTATTCGATATGCTAGATGAGACCGTTACATTCAAACAAATCGCAAACTTTAAATGATAGGTTTCTGTATTCTGACCGCCTCTGTGATTACATGCGTATGAGGTTATGTGTTTCTGTGCTCTACGTGCTTATGTGTTTATGTGATTCTATGTTCTACGTGGTTATGTGTCTATGTGTTATGTGATTATGCGTGTTACTGAGCTTTAGTAAGTAGTAGACGTGTGAGGTGAGATTCGAATACAATGTGTTGAGTCCTGTGACGATGTCTATTGCAGACAATGTCATCTGGATCCCGTCATCCCTTACTTTCTCGTTAAGAAAAGAGAGACAAACGCCTTGCTGCCATCATCGCTAAAAGTGTAGCAAAGGCTGTGAGTGAGGTCTACGAGAACGTCAACAAGTCGTCTGAGGAGTCGAGAACCGAAGCTCCTAAAGCTACCACCAAAGCTCCCTTCAATTTCAAGCAATTCAAGTCTTGTAGGCCAAAAGAATTCACTGGCGAGGGAGGCCCCACAGCGTTGTTCCAATGGTTTGACTCCATTAAGGTCACTCTACGACAAAGCGGTTGCCCTGATGACCTCCGTACTCTGAATGCTACCGGTGTCTTTCAGTCCCGTGCTCTAGACTGGTGGATGGCCGAGAGGAATAAGCGACAGAACGATGCAGCCTACGGCCTGTCGTGGGACGAACTCAAGGAAGTCATGCTGGAAGAATTATATCCTCCTCATGAACGTCAGAAGCTGGAGGATGAATTTTGGCACATACAGCAAAAGGATGGTGAAAATGCTGCGCTCTCTGCTCGCTTCAAACAACTCAGCATCATTTGTCCCGATCAAGTCAAGACTCTAGATATGGAAATTAAGAAGTATATCCGAGCCCTGCCTGACTGTGTTGCCGATTTCGTGCAAGCGGCTAAGACTACGACGATCGAAGAAACTTATCTACTGGCCGCTGAAATCAACGACAAGCGAGTCAAGGCTGGTGTCTGGGATAAAACTTCAAAGCACCTGCATCAAGCTACCACCGCCGCACCGACTGCTGAAACCACCACCTTATCGAGCAACAAGAGGAAGAACAAGAGAAACAACAGCTCCAACAACAAGAACTGTGTGATCACTGCTGCACCGATACAAGCTGTACCAGCCAACAACGTCAAGTAGCGACGCCTGTGGAAAATTCACCGCTTGCTAAGCGTGCATACACTGGGCCACACCCGCTCTGCCCTACTTGTACCTACCACCACCCGACTACCATCGCTTGCCGTTTTTGTGCTTATTGCAATATGTACCGCCATTTCACCACCAACTGCCGTGTTCGACAAGCTCCTGCTCATCAAGCTCTGCTCACTGCCCCTCAGGGTCAACAAGCTCCTCCGGCACCCGCGGTCAACGCCAGAGTCTGCTTCGCATGTGGCGATCCTAACCATTTCGCCAACATGTGCCCAAACAGGGTTGTGAAACAAGAGCCCCAGCCTCAGCAGCAACAGCAACAAGCAGCACGTGCACGGACTTTCAACATCAACGTGCGTCAAGCCTAAGCCGACAACAACATGGTCAATGGTACGTTCCTTGTGAATGGAATTTATGCTTCGTGTTTATTTGATACTGGAGCCGATAATTGCTTTATGTCGTACGAATTCGAGAAGCTCCGTAGTCGTAAACGCTCCCGACTCTCCTCGACGTTTGATGTGGAAGTCGCTACCGGAAGAACCGTCGCTGTTAATTCTATCCTTCATGATTGTACTCTCGAGCTCAACAATCACATTTTCCCAATCGACCTTATTCCGATGCAACTCGGAAGTTTTGACGTCATAGTAGGCATGGACTTTCTTCGCGAAAACCATGCTGAAGTTGTGTGCTTCGACAAGATGATTCGATTCTCGCTCGCGAATGGTGATTTATTGTGTGTTTACGGTGAAACCGCTTCGAAAGGTCTCAAGCTCATGTCATGTGTCCAAGCTAGCAAGTATCTCCGCAAGGAATACAGAGCTTTCTTGGCTAACATTGTAGTAGCAGAGAAGGAAGTGAAAGACGTTCCTGTTGTTCGGGAATTTCCTAACGTGTTTCCAGATGATCTTCCCGGTCTACCACCAAGTCGTGACATTGACTTTCGTATCGACCTCATTCCTGGAGCCAACCCTATTGCCAAAGCTCCCTACCGACTCGCACCGTCCGAAATGCGCGAACTCTCAAACCAACTCCAGGAATTACTTGAAAAAGGCTTCATTCGCCCGAGCACTTCTCCTTGGGGCGCGCCAGTCCTTTTCGTCAAAAAGAAGGATGGGTCGTTCAGGATGTGTATCGACTATCGGGAATTGAATAAGCTAACTATCAAGAACCGCTATCCTCTACCTCGCATTGATGATTTGTTTAATCAATTACAAGGTGCTACATGTTTCTCGAAGATCGATCTACGCTCAGGCTATCACCAACTACGCATTCAAGAGGAGGATATACCCAAAACCGCGTTTCGTACTCGTTATGGCCACTACGAATTCATTGTTATGCCCTTTGGTTTAACCAACGCACCCGCGGTTTTCATGGATCTGATGAATCGCGTGTGCAAACCATATCTCGACCGTTTCGTCATCGTATTCATCGATGATGTCTTGATCTATTCCAAATCGAAAGCCGAACACGCGAAACATCTACGTTTGGTTCTCGAGCTACTCCAGGGGAACCAACTCTATGCCAAGTTCTCCAAGTGTGAATTCTGGTTGGAGGAAGTTCAGTTTCTGGGTCACATTGTTAATAGTCAAGGTATTCGCGTCGATCATGCGAAGATTGAAGCTGTTAAGAGTTGGATTACGCCTAAGAACCCGTCTGAAGTTCGTTCTTTTCTCGGACTAGCGGGCTACAATTGACGATTCATCGAAGGATTCTCAAAGATCGTTGTACCACTTACCGCTCTCACGCACAAAGACAAGCCTTTTGTTTGGGGAACTGAACAAGAGTCTGCCTTTCGAACCCTCAAGCATAAGCTTTGCAATGCTCCTGTTCTCACTTTGCCCGACGGAAATGACGATTTCATTGTCTACTGTGATGCTTCCAACCTTGGTCTTGGTTGTGTTCTCATGCAACGAGATAAGGTTATAGCTTACGCATCTCGTCAGCTCAAAATCTACGAGAAGAACTATACAACTCATGATCTCGAGCTAGGCGCAGTTGTTTTTGCGTTAAAGATTTGGCGACACTACCTATATGGTACCAAGTGTACGATCTTCACCGATCATAGGAGCCTACAGCATATCTTTAATCAGAAGGAACTTAATATGCGTCAACGCCGATGGGTAGAACTTCTCAACAATTACGACTGTGAGATTCGTTATCACCCAGGCAAAGCAAATGTTGTTGCTGACGCACTCAGCAGACGGAGTTATCTGCTTAGCACTTATAATGTTCAAGCCCAACACGATCTCGAAACCCTCATTCGCGAAGCTCAGCATGCATGTTTTAATGAACGCACACTGAAGAAGGAAAGAATCTACCATGATGGAGCCCATCTTGTGAGCAAATCAAATGGGATATTCCACTTTCTGGACCGAATTTGGATCCCCAAACGAACCGATTTGAGACAGATCTTGATGGACGAAGCCCACAAATCCCGGTATTCTATTCATCCCGGTGCCGACAAAATGTACCAGGACCTTCGCTACAAGTACTGGTGGCCGGGCATGAAAAGGGATATTGCCCTCTACGTTGGAAAATGCCTGACATGTGCAAGAGTCAAGGCTGAACATCAAAGACCCTCTGGCTTACTCGAACAACCACCAATCCCTATGTGGAAGTGGGAGAGTATAGCTATGGACTTCATAACCAAGCTACCGCACACGTCATCAGGTCACGACAGCATTTGGGTTGTGGTTGACCGTTTGACGAAATCTGCTCACTTTTTGCCAATACGGGAAGACTACAAGGTAGAACGATTAGCCCGAATCTACACCGACGAGATCATTTGTAATCATGGTACGCCTCGCGACATCATCTCTGATCGTGATGCTCGGTTCACCTCGCGACTGTGGGAAACATTTCAAATGGCACTCGGTACATCGCTTAATCTAAGTACCGCTTTCCACCCTCAAACCGACGGTCAGACTTAAAGAACAATTCGTACTGTTGAAGACATGCTCCATTCGTGTGTCATAGACTTTGGTGGTAATTGGGATAAATACCTGCCGTTAGTCGAATTCTCGTATAACAACATCTATCATTCCAGCATTCAAATGGCACCATTCGAGGCTTTATACGGAAGAAGATGTCGATCGCCTATTATGTGGCACCAGATCGGGCATTCGCAATTAACTGGTCCCGAGCTACTACAAGAAACGACAGACAAATTTTCCAAATCCGAGACAATCTAACGAAAGCTCGGAATCGACAGAAAAGTTATGCCGATAGACGACGCAAGCCCCTTGAATTTGACGTTGGTGACTACGTACTCCTAAAGGTATCACCTTGGAAGGGTGTGGTCCGATTCGGCAAGAAAGGAAAGCTCGCGCCTCGATATGTTGGACCTGTTAAGATTCTGGAAAGGATCGGAAAAGTCGCCTACAGACTCGTACTACCAGAGGAACTCAGTAATGTCCACCCGACTTTCCACATTTCGAACCTCCGAAAGTGTCTGGCTGAGCATGATCTAATTGTACCTCTCGATGACCTTCAAGTAAACGAAACATTACACTTCGTGGAAAAGCCTGTCGAAATCATGGACCGCCAAACCAAGCAGCTCAGACGCTCGCGCATTCCTATTGTGAAAGTCTGATGGGAAGGAAAACGAGGCGCAGAGTTCACTTGGGAACTCGAAAGCGACATGAAGGCGAAGTACCCGCAGTTATTTAAAAAGAAAGTCTAGAGAGAGAAAAGTGATTCACGGTGGTATACAACTTTCAGCCCAATTTCAGGACGAAATTCCCTAAACAAGGGGAGGCTGTAACACCCCGTGTTTTCAAAAAGTCAAAGTCAAAGTCAAAGCCAAGGTCAAAGTCAACGACTGATTTCGCGTAACTTGACTTGTAGTAGATTTTCTTTTGGATGTTTATTTTAGTTGTATTATGTGGAGTAAGTGTCAATAATTACAATAACCGACGTATGTTACTCGCAAACTATTCGCCTGTGAACTATAAGAAGTAACAATGCGATAAAGCTAAACGATAATCAAACTATGCTAATCGAATCGACTTCGAATCGCAACTCGAACTACGTATTTTAATTATTGTTATACGTGTGTGTGTGCCTTATGTGTTACTTGTGCATGATCATTTATGTTATGTGTGAATCGCAATCGAACTCGAAACGCAATCGAACTCAATCGAAATCGAACTATGATAGATATAGTAGTTGGGATTAAAAGTAGTTTGACTAGGAAAATCTATCGCATCGAATCGCTCGCAACCGAAATCAAAACAGCAAAAATCGTCGCGCCAAACACCCGAACGAAGTGCCATCCGGCCGGATTGCCATCCGACCAGGCTGCCACTTGATTGTGGTGTCAGGTCGTCATCTGACCGAGATGACGTCCGACCGGACAGTCATCCGGGCGGGATGCCATCCGACCGACCCACACTTTCCCCTTTTGGAATCCTATAAATACCCCTGTCATTGTCATCATTTCCACTTTTGGAAACCCTTTGTCCGAACAGTTCGTGCTCCCTACCTTTTCTTTGATTTCTCTCAATCCAGGTAAGATCTCGCCCTAAATCTTGTACTTTCTTGATCTACACGCACTCCTACACCTTTCTATCTTTTGAATCTTGACTTTTAACCGTGAAATCACTAGATTTGAGGTGTTCTAGGATGATGTCATCATGAGTTCTTGAAGAACTTCTTGTTTTGGCCTCAATCCATCGAAAACAACTTAGATCTAATAGATTTCCACACAAATACACAAGGATCTCGCGTAGATCTAAACTTAAATATAGTGAAAAAGGGTTGAAAGATGGTTTCTAACTTTCCTTCAAATCATTTACACTCAATACACTCAAAACCGATAGGATCCGACCCTGATCTAGTCTTCTACTCATTCTTAGTGTTATGCTAGCTCAAGATCTGGATTCTACCCACGAGACCACCGATTTCGGGTTAAACGAGAATAACCGTCTTGAACCGGTTAACTGGCCGAACTAGGGTGATTCCTGGTCGATCAGGTTACTTGGGTCAAGATGGGATTCTGTTGGTTAACACGTTGTCAAAACGTCTCGATAAAACGACAAACAATCAAAACGACCAAGTACTGTCCGAGCGGATAAGCCACCCGAACGGATTACTGCTCGAACGGATAACACCTTGGGTCCCATACTTGATCGACTCCATTTAAAGTTTGAGTATTGAACGAATTGCCATCCGATCGGATTACCATCCGACTGGATTACTCTTCGGATCATGAGATACTAGGACTTTAAAGACTTAAACAATTTTCAACATGTTCATTAACAGGGTTGCCACCCGGTCGAATGGACATCCGACCGAGTGACTCTTCTGCTGTGAGTGTGTTCTCACAAAGTAATTCATCACTAGAGTCGCCGTCCGACCGGATGACCATCCGAATGGATTTTCATCCACACGACTGACCCTCCGATCGACCGACTTGAAAGATAGAGGTACTTCAATGTTTTTAAAATGATACAACGAAAACTTCAAAAGACAAGCCATCATACACAAACACATTCTTCTCATAGGAAGAAACAATCCACTCGAATAGTCATCCGACTGGACTACCATCCGGCCGGATGACCATCCGAACGGATTGTCATCCGCATAAACAAGGCGTTCGATCGGATTACCATCCGATCGAACTGTTATCTGACCCATTCACACTTGATATCATTTTACGAGTCACTTATCGTTATGCTATCAAACTATTCAGGCTAACCCTATTCGCTAAGCGCTCCCTTCAATCCATCAACCGCTGTGAGTATACTCGATCCCTTTTTGCTTTAAGCACTTTTGGGTGTTACATACGTTACAGGTATTCAAATCACATCAAACACACTACTCAATACTATTTGAACGCTAACCGTTAATGCATGTTATACGTGGCTTATGAATGCTTGTTTGTTATGTTTACACATGGAATGATGTCTACCTGCCTTAGCAACGATAGTACTATAGTTTGGACTCAGCACCCGTTCACACGTGGGTTGTTAAGGACAATTACTTGCATGGATTACGGTGGTAATCATGTATTGCGAACTGCCTCGGGCAGTCAACCCGCAGTCATTGGTATCGATGGATCTATGTCGATAACTAACATGCTTCAATTCTCTATGTGTACGTGCTGGTTATGCGTAAACGAATTCGAACTCTATATGTTATTATCAAACTTGTATGCTCACCTTTACATTATATGTATTGACTTTATTTTAACGTATGTGACAGGTGCTTAGGATGCACACATGATAGGAAGTCGAAGCTAGAATAAAGCTTTAGAGCCCAACAAATAGTTGTCTGTAGTAAATTAATCAAGGGTCTCTAGAAGCAGATAAACAATTGCTCTATTTTCATCTGAGTTGTCGGAACAGAATTATTTGCCTAGATTTTATCTGTAATAATTTGTTTACTGTTTGAGGCATGGTATGGGACATGTTATTTTAAATGAATAGTATTGATAATTGTTATGGAAACTTCTGGACAATCTGTTTCGCTCTGTGCCATGCCCCGATGATTCCGCCATCGGTTGGGGTGTGACAAAATAGAACAGTACCCTGTACTGTTCTATTAGCTCTTCATAACCTTTTTTCCTGTACGAACAAACACTGTGAGCTCAGGCTGAGGGGGAGTTTGTTACATGCATGCAAAATTGTAATCGGTGTTTGGAATAAATTTAAGCATTCGGTTCAATGTTCAAACATGTGTGTTAAAAGCATTTCACCTATTTGATTGTGTGCAAAGTTTATTTTCATTTTAATTCCGCTGCACTACTTATTCATCTTCATCATTTCTTAAACAAAAACACAATAAAAAAGAAACTCAGATCCTAACAGGATTTAATTTCGATAAGTTTCTTATAGCATGCAATGTGGGCTTGGTTATGGGATAACCAATCCATGCCTAAAACTATATCGAATCCCGCGAGATTCATAGGCAAGAGGTTAACAAGAATAGATTGATTCTTGATGGATATAGCGCATCCATCAAGAATCGTGGAAGCTACTTCTATACTACCATCGGCCATTTCGACCTCATAAGTGACCTTTAGAGTTCTTAAGGGTAGGTTAAGAAGTTTGCTAAACTTATGGTCAACGAATCTTTTATCGGCTCCGGAATCAAATAAGACTCTAGCAAATATGTCATTTACGAGAAACGTACCTGTTATGACTTTTGCATCATTCACTGCTTCCCTCACAGTCAGTTGAAAGGCTCTAGCATTGCCTTTCTTAGCATCAGCATCCTTGTTCTTGGTATCAGTTGCATACTTAGGGCAATGAGTCTTGATATCTATTTTTTCGCCACACCCATAACAGGTGGCGTTCTTTAGATCCTTACACTCATAGGATTTGTGATCCATCTGCTTACAGATGCCACAACCTTTGGGCTGATTAAATAGACATTTGCCAAAGTGTCTTTTCTCACAGGTTTTGCACTCGGGCTTTGCCTCCGTTGGCTTAGACTGGTTATAGTTCGAACCAGTCTTGCCCTTCTTGGAATCCCTGGAAAGAGTGCTATCATGTTTTCGCTTGTTATTGCCATCAGTCTTGGCAGCTCTCACCCGTTTCTCATCCTTTGTGAGAGATAAAGCTAGATCCACATCTTATCTAAACGTCACAGGTTTGAAGGATTTAACTATCCCCTTGATCTCTGGAGCGAGTCCTCCAATGAATCGGCAATGCGCTTCGACTCAGGGTTAATCAAATACGATACGAGTCTTATTGTAATCAAATACCTAAGCTCGATAATTGAAGTTTTTCATGGTTAGCTTAAGAAAGTCAGATTCAACTTTCTCCACCTCGTGAGGTGGGCAGTAAGTCTCGCGGAATAGTTCCACGAATTTGGTCCAGCTTAGGTTGTACAATGCAACCTTACCCGTGGATTGGATCAGTGCCTTCCACCAGGTTAACGCATCCTCCTTGAAGGATTGGGACACATACTTGATAGTATCTTTGATAGCACAGCCGCTTATGTCGATCACGGTCTCCATCTCATCAAGCCATTTTAAAGCATCAATGGCTCCCTTTTCACCCGTAAGGTCACGGGGCTTACATGAGACGAAATACTTGTACGTGCATCCATCCTTAGAGCTGCGGTGCTTAGTTTTGACAACATTCTTGACACTTTGCTTACTCTTAGTTGTATAGTAGTGAGTCTTTTCAGATTTAGAGTGGGGTTTGGAAACAAATTTTTCCTTTGGTACTGATGGTTCCGACCCTTTTAACTTAGCTATGAATTCGGCCATAGCTTTACCGACTTCATCGGCGATTAAGGATCGGAGATTATTTTCTTCGTCCGAACGGTCTTGGTGAACAAAGTCATCACTACCGTTCTTTTTAGATATATTGCCAGTATTTTAGCTCGCCATTTGATTTAGTCGGGAGCTATATCGCCATCAGTAAGAATTTGGGATATTAGTAGTAGATCAATTAATAATAGAAAAGAAACTTGAAATTGGATTTCACTAAATCGAGGGATTACAATACATTTCCCTATAAGGACTTTTGGAATTGAAATACAACATTGTCCATATGGGGACTTTTGGAAAATAAAACACAATAAAAGAAAAAGAGTTTTCAGTCATCCCCTTTTTCGTCACACATGCTATTCCTCTTCTTGTTTCACCCTGCTTGATGTTGGAGGGTTCAATGATTCATTAAAGTTTTCCAGGTGAGGAATAGAGGGGGTACTAGTGAGTTCCAAGGATAGTGAATAGTATGGATCGCGTATTGGAAACTGGCTAGTGTAAGTAAGGTTTGGCATTTCAAAGTTAGGGGGTAGAAAGTATGGATCGTCACCGACCACCGGTATTGGTTCTGATATCTGGTTTATAGGTTTATCAGTTTGAGGTTTAGTTTGGGGAACAAGGTATTAGCCATAGGTAGATGGTAAAGAACTCATCCTTACGCGTGGTCGTACAGACAACCTTGGTTTAGTACGAAGCTTCGGATTGTTCTGTTTCAGATGGAAGTTTTTGATGAAAGAAATTTAGAAAGGATCTATATCGGTGGGTTCCTTGCTGCGAGGCATTCTCCTGAAATTGTAAAATCAATAACTATATTATAATGAGAGGCGTAGTCCTAAGTTCAGCTCTAGAACTTAGAATAGTCCTATAGAATCTGCATCTTGTGATATTTCAGTTTAGATACAAAAGGCTAGTGTCTAATTCACTCAAGTTGTAGCTCTGATACCAACCTGTCACACCCCGATTTTCGGTGGGCCCGGATGGGTTTAGTCGTGACGGTTGGGTAGCAGTTATCACAATTCAATAACATGCAGCGGAAGTATTAGGAGTAAAAATATTCATAACATTTAAAATGTGTCCAATATACAAAATAGTATTCAAGTTTAAGCCCACAAGCGGGATCGAGATAAAATGAAGCTTAGACATCATAGGCTTTAAGCTAGGAGTTGCAAATTCCATAGCCTTTATCTTAGCCGACCCAGATTCCCAACATAATATCAAGGTTTGGTACCTGCAGTTCAATCTTTTAAAAATACGTCAGCTTTCACTGGTAAATACAATTAACCGACTTTTTTTGAAAATAATTTTTCAAAATTGATTTTATGCATAGAGAAAACCCGTAGGTAATCGTTTAATATTTCTTCGGATTTTGTCTTGTCACCAGATTTACATATTTGTCATACAATGGGAACCAGTTATCAAAGCCGGTCATTTTCAGTGCTATAATGATTAAGGTACACACCAAAGTTGAATAACCTATCTTACAGTCAGTATGCCTACCTCGGCACGTTATTCTGTATGGCCATAATACTTCATGAGTCGGGACGCCCAGACAAGGTACCAATAACCCCCAATTGTTTCAGTTATCAAATATAGCGGATTAAACTGGGTTCTTACATTTATGAGCAATAATAGGCGGCTCATTTATGTAATGCCCGCTCCAAGTGGCGTATTCTCCATAACCCAAGTTTTCAAATAAAATAAGTTAAGAGTATTTACCTTTTAGCTAGCTTCCAATCGATAACAGTTTTCAATATAGTAAAAGCCATAAAGACAAAGTAATTAAACTCAAGTCCGAATATCTGGGGGGTTCTATAGTCCAGAGTGAACAGATTTAGCTATCTGTTAGAATGTATACGGGTCATGGGTTAGTTCCTTTGACACGACCCGTTACGTAAGAATAAGATTAATTTGCTAGATTAAGCGTAGATTGATTAAAATGTGGTTTATACCTATCCGAGTGTAAGGAATCATTGGATAAAGATTAAGTAAACCAACATTCTGATTTGAGAAGGTTTTAAAAGATTTTGACCCATTATTCCTAGTTTATGCAAACTAGGTTCGCATAACTAGTTATGCGCATAAAGACGGGTTTTGAAGGTCAGATGGGCATACAACAAGTCTAAGTAGTACAAATACATTTTTAGTTGAAGTACATATTGTTACAAAGTCATATTAAAGTATGATTTAGTTTAAAATCATTCAATTAGCTCATTTGACCACATAGAGGCATTGTGGTCATTTTTAATAACATATTCAAGACTTGTTATTAAACCCACCAAACGGAATGACCATATGGTATAATGTTACGCCCACTTTTTCACATTCGAAAATAAAAGTAATGACATACTATTTTTAATAAAAATTGGGCATGACCTGTTTTTAACAATCATCATTCAGTAATTCTACGACACGTTCAAAAGACATAACAAAAACCGTAAACGAAAACTGTAACATTATGTTTTAAACATTTACCATCAACTAGGATTTTGCAAAAGACATAGCATGTCAAGCTTTAAAGTCTAGCGACTAAACATAAGTTATTTACAACAAAAGTATTTTTGACCCATTGACATCATTACAAAAGTAGCGGAAGCACATGGTAGGCATTGAAGCGTGTTCGATCTGAGCGAAGCTTGAGCATTAGACTTGAGTTTTACCTACATCACAACATCAAAGTAAACTTCATTATAATCTAAATTTATTCCTTCTAACATAAGATTTTAACTCACGGGTTTATGACAATCATTCCATTCGCGTAACTTACAAGTTTACTTGTTAGATTAGTATCATCATTCTTTTACTTGAATATGTTCCTAAAATGAACATCATACCTTCATTCTTATTCTTACATTCTAATCCTTTTGACCCGTTCATAAAGGGGTCTACATAATTTCCTTCTCTTGCATATCATTCTAATATATTCGACCCATATGCAATGAGTTCTAAACATGGTTCTTCTCTTGATTATTACAATTGCCACAGTATATTGTAAAAGTAAAACTATAATAAAACCATGATTCGTACAAGTAACGTACCTCGTTCTTTATTTCCTTGTTGCTTCGCATGACTTGAACTTTCTTCCTTTACACCTATACATAACCATTCATACTTAGAATTCATGTCGTATACACGTTTACATACATTCTTTGATAAGACATCATATATTTTTAACACCTACTTCATATGCACATTCAAATCACGATTTATACATAATGTTTATGGCTAATATGGCTGAATTCTTAATTGAGGCATTTCATCAAACATTTGGTGTGCACAACATCAACAAAGCACAAGGTACAAGTGTTCATAGCATAGTTCAACTTGTTCATTAATAAGTTTAACAAGATTCAATCAAATTCATACCTTTCTTTCATCCTGCATCAACTTATCTAATTTCTCTCTCACATATAAGATCATGCATCAATTCACATCTATTAGCATTTATTTAAATCATCATGTTCATCATACTTTTACAACAAGTGGGTATAAACTTTAAATCATCCAAAGAATCGAAATCAAGCAAATTTCTCAATCTATTGTGAAATCCTAACTCACAATTACACAAGATTTCCACATGAATTCATGATTGGGTTAAAACCCACTTTCTACAAATCACCAAATCAGAAATTTCGACTTACCATTCGTTGAACAAGCTTAGATGGTTAAAGATTTGAGTTCCTGCATTAGTTTGGGCTCTTAATTCCTCTCTAACCTTGAGAATTTCTGGAAACTAGGGTTTCTCCTTGGTTTCTTTGCTCCTGGTCGATCCACAGAACACACCAAAGTGTGTGTTTTGTGCTTCTTTTTTGTTTATTAACAACTTTCATCACTTTTACAAGTTCAGCCCCTCTAATTCTAATTGTTGTTTATTATCACATTAACTTTCATTCTTGTTGAACTAATATCACATTCATTTAACTTAGTTAATATTACATAATTAGACATTTAAGGTAACATAAATAAATTGCATATTTTGGGGTGTTACAAGTCTACCCCCCTTAAAAGAGGTTTCGTCCCTGAAACCTTAATACATACCAAATAATGTCGGTTAGTTCTCCCTCATTTCATCTTCTAGTTCCCATGTAAGATCTGATCCTTTCCAATGTTGCCATTGCACCAAGACTTGCTTTACAGCTTTGTTCCAAAGGTGGGTTACCTTGGAATCCTTGATAGCTATCGGTCTTTCAACGTAGTTCAACTTTTCGTCCAATTCAATATAGTCAAGGGGCACGTATGCCGTCTCATCCGCTAAGCACTTTCTCAATTGTGACACATGGAATGTGCCATGTATTGCATCTAAGGTTGGCGGTAATTCCAACAGATATGCTACCTTCCCAACCCGAGCTAAAATCTTGAAAGGTCCTATGTAACGGGGACCTAGCTTTCCTCGCTTACGGAAGCGGATTATACCCTTCCATGGGGAAACCTTCAATAACACATGATCACCTATTAGAAACTCAATAGGACGTCTTCTTCGATTTGCATAGGCTTTTTGTCGATCTTGAGCCGCCTTTAAACGGACTCGCACGAGATCGATCTTTTCGTTAGTCTTGGCTACTACATCACTGGGCGCAATTTCTCTTTGCCCCACCTCTCCCCAACAAATGGGAGTTCTACACTTCCTCCCGTACAACATTTCATACGGTGCCATTTGAATATTGTTATGGTAGCTATTGTTGTACGAAAATTCCACCAATGGAAAGTGGTCATCCCAGCTTCCCCCGAAATCTATCACACACGCTCGTAGCATGTCGATGAGTGTTTGAATAGTTCGCTCAGATTGACCATCTGTTTGGGGGTGGTAGGCGGTACTGAAATGTAATTTTGTACCCATACTCTCATGGAACCCTTGCCAATATCGAGATGTGAACCGGGTATCTCGATCTGACACAATGGATACAAGGACCCCGTGACGAGATATTATCTTATTAACATAGATTTCCGCCATCTTTTCGGAAGGGGAAGTCTCCTGAATGGGTAAGAAGTGTGCGTTCTTGGTGAGACAGTCCACAATCACCCATATGGCATCGTGACCTTTCTTTATCTTGGGAAGCTTGGTCACCAGGTCCATCGTCACTTCTTCCCATTTCCATACCGGAATCTCTAACGGTTGTAATTTTCCGTATGGTTTCTGGTGTTCTGCCTTTACCTGTGAACAGGTCAGACATTTCGCAACGTACTTGACGATGTCACGTTTCATACCGGGCCACCAATAATTTTTCTTCAAGTCTCGATACATTTTTGTGGCTCCCGGATGGAT
>JARYGA010018738.1:0-31117 GCA_030545235.1 Helianthus tuberosus
TACAATCTAATTCTGTATGTTTAAAATGTCGTGAACTACAGGGTGAGGTTGACAGGTTGTCCACACAAAACCAAAGTTTGGTAAGTGAGATGTCTAACATTAAAGAATCAAACTTTTTTGCTAAAATAAATGAATCGTCATACTTGAAGAAAATAAAAGGTTATGAAAGTGAAATTGAAGCTGTAACCTGCAAATTAAATGAAAAACTTCAAGTCATATACTTAGCTCATGACATGATGGCTGAGAAAACAAAAGAGGTTTCTGAAAAATGCAAAGAGTTGTCAGATGCACAACTCAAAATTGTTGAACTTGAAAAGAAATTAGGTCAATTCAGGGACTCTACTTTTGTAATGAAACATATGATGGGTGGCTTTAAGAAAAGTAATGACAAAACCAGTGTGGGATTCCATGGTTTCAATGAAGTTCCACCTCCTGTTAGTCATGACTATTCTTTCTTGCCTCATGAAGATGAGCCCATGGACTTTGTGTCAACATCATCAAGTAGTTCTACATCAAGGCAAGGAAATGTGTCTGAGAGTGATGATGCTAAGAAGGATAATAACAGCAAACCTGTTTTGAAAAAGAAAACTTCACATCCTAAGAACAAGAATCCAACTTTTGTAAAAAAGATTAATTTTGTTCAAGGAAGTGACATGAAAAACGAAACAGTTGTTATTGAAAACGAATCGAATGTAGAGTTTGCTAAAAACAAAAACAAAGAAAATTTTGAAACTAAGCAAACTGAACCAAATCCTTCTAAGGCATCATCATCAAAACCTTAATCTAGTTCAAGGGCTTCAAATAAGAAGTCTTCGAAAAAGTGATCGTGCTTCAAATGTCACACAAAGGGACATGTAGCTAGCTGCTGTCCTAATAAAAAGAATGAAGCACAAGTGAGTGAGAAAAAGAGAGAGAAATCACCTGAGAAGAAAGGTGATAATGAGGAAAAAGTTGCAAATTCTCCAAAGAAATCTGCTCCGAAGCAACCAGAGGGTGCTGCTGTTGGTGTAGATACGGCTGAAAAAGGAACTCCACAAGTTCCTCGTTTTCAAAGAAATCAACCAAGATTTCAGCCTAAATCTCCACCAGGCAGATATGAGAGACCTAGAAGTAGTTCACCAAGAATGAACAATTATAATTCTAATAATTTCAGAAGTCAAGGTCAATATCAAAATCGATACCAAAATGATGATGCTCGAACTTTTTATAACAATGGCTTTAGAAATTACAACAATAATGCTTCTTGGAATCAAAATTCAAGGTACCAAAATCAAAATTTCCAAAGGTCAAATAGTCCAAACACATATAGGAACCACCAGGACCAAAGACCTAGTGGAAATCAAAATCAAATTCCATCAACAGGTCTGAGATCCAAGACTCCAGTTAGGAGTAATGGATATTGGATGGATGTTCCAGTAGTTGGTGAATTTGGACGACCCAAGACCATTAAGGCTTGGGTCCCCCAATCTAACTAATTTCTTGGTTGGTGTGTGCAGGAGCTGCTAAGGAAATTATCAACTTATGGTATGTTGATAGTGGCTGCTCCAGGCACATGACGGGGGATGCGAGATTGTTGACTGAGTTTGAAGATTATGATGGTGGAAATGTAAATTTTGCGGGTGCTAAAGGTGGTAGAATTACAGGACGAGGAAAAGTGACCAATAGGAAGATCACACTGGACAAAGTGAACTATGTGGAGCAGCTTAAACACAATCTGATGAGCGTGTCATAAGTCTGCGACAAGGGTCACTCGGTCCATTTTACCAAGAATGAAGCATTAGTGTTGAAACCAGGTTTGGAGATTCCAGACGATTGGATAGTGATGAGAGCGCCAAGGAGAAATGACACTTATGTCATGGACATGGCTGCTAAGGATCCGACTGCTGTGGTGGCGTGTTTACTATCAAAAGCATCTGAAGCTGAATCGATGTTAAAAATGAATTACCTTGTTAAAAATGAGCTAGTGAAAGGGGTTCCAATGCAGAGGTTTCACGTGGAAGATAAATGTCTTCCCTATCATAAGGGAAAACAACACATGAAACCTCATAAGTCTAAAACAGTAAATTCCATAGATGCCCCTTATGAATTACTTCACATGGATTTATTCGGTCCAGTGAACGTGAGGAACATAGGTGGAAAATACTATTGTCTTGTTGTTACTGATGATTACTCACGATATTCATGGGTTTTCTTTTTAGGTACAAAAGATGAGATGGCGGAGATGCTGATAGATCTTTTAACGAAATTGGAAAACGTCCATGATGCTAGGATCAAGAGGATAAGGAGTGATAATGGCACGGAGTTCAAGAATCGTATTCTGGATCTCTATTGTCTTCGCAAGGGAATTGAACATCAATATTCTGCTCCTTATACACCTCAACAAAATGTAGTCGCTGAGAGGAAAAAAAGGACGTTGATTGAAGCCGCTAGGACGATGCTTTCAGATTCAAAGCTACCAGTTCTTTTCTGGGGAGAAGCTGTGAATACAGCCTGCTACGTCCTAAACAAAGTTTTGACTATCAAAACGTTTTAATAAAACTTGTCATGAATTGATGTTTAACAAGAAACCAAACTTGGAAGGTTTTGAACCATTTGGATTACCCTGCACCATTGTGCGAAATAAAGATAAACAAAAATTCGGTGAGGTAGCTGACGATGGCTACTTTCTAGGTTACGTGCCTGACACACCGAATAAAAGGGTTTTTAATCTAAAAACTGGTAAAATTGAGGTTGTGTTTAATGTGGAAATTACTTCATACAAACCTCAACAATCAACGAATGGACCTACTATATTATATGATTATGAAAGCGTTTTTAAATCATTTAATATTCCTGAGTTTTCCAATGCAGATGATTCTCAGCTGATTCAGATAATAATTAGTGAAGACGATGAAGGCGAGTTCATGCCTGGATCGAACGTTGATATGACAGATGCTCCGGAAACTTCCCAAAGTACTGCTGATCTTGATTCAAGCGATAGTGAACCTGAACCCATTTAGGGGGAGGATTTCATTAATCCATTTGTGGATCAGAACATTCAAGGGGAGGTTGGATCAAACCTGGGTGACAATCTAGAAGTCGATGCTGTTGCTACTACACGAGCAAATAGAGATCGTCCAGTTGACATGATACTTGGAGATCCTACTGCAGGTGTTTAGACGAGAAGAAGTATAGCAGCGAATTCTGGATTATTTGTTTCGATTGAGAAGACTGGGATAGTGAACGAGTGCTTGTATAGTTGCTTTATTTCCCAAGAGGAGCCGAAGAACATTCATATGGCTCTTAAAGACAATTCATGGGTTGAAGCTATGCAAGAGGAATTGGCCCAGTTTGCTATGTTGAAGGTTTGGGAGTTAGTTGACCTTCCTAAAGGTAAAAGAGAAATTGGCACTAAATGGGTATTTAGGTGCAAGAAGGATGAAAGAGGAATCGTCATGCGAAACAAGGCTCGATTGGTGGTAAAAGGTTTCAATCAGCAGGAAGGGATTGATTACAATGAAGTGTTTGCACCAGTAGCAAGGTTGGAAGCAATTCGTTTGTTCCTGGCCTTCGCAACATTCAAGGGATTTAAAATTTACCAACTAGACGTGAAGAGTGCATTTCTTTACGGGAAAGTCCAAGAAGTGGTGTATGTCTCACAACCAGATGGGTTCGTTGATCCAGATTATCCAGATCATGTGTACAAACTTGATAAGGCTTTTTATGGATTACATCAAGCTCCCAGGGCGTGGTACGAGACACTGTCTACACATCTGATCAAGAATGGTTTTGAAAGAGGTCAGATTGACAGTACACTTTTCATCAAGAGGAAGTAGGAAGATTTTCTGCTGGTACAGGTGTACGTAGATGACATCATCTTTGGGTCATCAGATGAAAACATGTGTAAAGAGTTCGAGAAGGTAATGAAGAACAAGTTTGAAATGAGCGCTATGGGTGAGCTGTCTTACTTTCTGGGATTACAAGTTGAACAGAAGGAGGATGGGATGTTTATTCATCAAACGAAGTATGTGTATGACATTTTGGATCGGTTCAAAATGAATGATTGCTCTACTTTCAACACACCCATATGTGAAAATCACAATCTTGGACCAGATCATGAAAGCACTGAAGATGTTGATCCAACTAAATACAGGGCAATGATTGGTTCTCTGATGTATTTGACTGCTTCAAGGCCTGACATCATGTTTTCCGTATGCTTGTGTGCCAGATATCAGGCAAATCCAAAAGAGTCACACATGAAAGCAGTGAAGCGTATTCTTCGTTACTTGAAGGGGAAACCTAAACTTGGGTTGTGGTATCCAGCTGATAGTGATCTGAATTTTGTCGCTTACACTGACTCAGACTTTGGGGGATGCAAGTCAAACAGGAAGTCTACAACAGGTGGTTGTCAGTTCTTAGGAGGCATGATTGTGTCTTGGCAATGCAAGAAGCAATCTTGTGTGTCTACCTCTACGTGTGAAGCTGAATATATTGCTGCGGGTAGCTGTTGCTCTCAGGTTCTCTGGATACAAAAGGAGATGCGCGATTACGGTTTGGATTTCACTCGTACTCCTATTATGATAGACAATAATGCCACAATTTCTATAACTAATAATCCCGTGAAACACAGTCGCACAAAACATATTGACATTCGTCATCATTTTATAGGGATTGTGCTGAAAAGAGACTAATTGAATTACATCGAGTAGACACAGAAGATAACATGGAAGATCTTTATACTAAATCTTTTGACATGGCTCGCTTTGAACATTTAGTCGAACTCAACGGGATGAGGAATCCTGAATAATTGGTTTTTCATAAGAATTTTGTAAATAGTTTACTGCTTTCTTAAAAATCAAAAATACAAAAACATTGAAAAATCAAAAACATAAAAAATAGAAAATCAAAAATGAGTTCTCATTGTGTGAAAAAGGAGAAATGATAGTACATCAGCAAGTTATACTGTCACCCTGAAATTGAACTTAAATTGCTTAAGTGTGATAGCAGCTTCATCATATGATGTACCAGTAGGCAAAAAGCATGAAATAATCAACTTACCAATGTGATATAAACCTAAATAAACTGTGTATGAATGGGGAACACATCAGTGGTGTATGGTTTAATGACCTTAAATCTTGCATTGATAGATTGCCAAAATCCGAAGTTTTGGGTCTTTATACTGTTACTTCATCTGGGGATATCAGGGTTGTCCTTCTGCTGCATCCAGATACATGCTGACCTAGGCACAACCAGGATATATTAAAAGAGAAAAAAATGCCAAATCCCATAAATGAAGAAGCTCTCCTAGAGAGTCATTCAAAAAGTGTAAAATGCATAATTCGTACCAAAAATGGTATTTTTCATAGCCCTCTAGATATTTTGGTCTCTTTGCTGTACGAAAGTACTGACCTGATCACCAATTATCTAAATGTTGAAAAATAAAACGGATGAATTCAGTATACTCACCTACTATGATGAATCTTTGTGCATACCTTGATCGCAGGGGTATATCCTGAAGTGGGACACGCTAGTATATCAGTAAATAAAATTACCTTAACGTATCATACGGTAATAGAACTTGAAATGTTCATGCATTTTGTTTAAGTGGACAAACATACTGGTAATCGTCTTGGACTGCTTTTCATGAAAAATTAAATAAAGAATTATCTAATAGTGTGAAACAGTTTGATTGTGCTGATATGATCTTCTTACCGGTGATTCTCACAAAAATAGATTGTTTATTGCTTTTATTATTTACTTGCTTTCAGAAAATATAAAAATCCAAAAATAGTGTCTTTTTCTGTTTAAAATTCTTAACGTACGGAAAACTGTTATTCTTGGAGGAATTGTTGCTGATAGGGGAGACGGTGTTAGAAAGTGAGTTCAAAATTTTAAATCATGCAGGTTCTTGTGTGTTGGACAAAAGTTTTGCGTGTTGGTGATAACTTGAAAATGCTTAATCTGTGATATAGTTTAACTATCTCTTGAATAATAATAATTTATTTAACTTTGTTGAAAAATTCTTATGGTTTCTCGAGATGTTTGTTTTATAGTATACAGATTGAAGCAGTATGTTGTTGAGAAGTCGCTGTGAAGATGAGAGTTTGATTGGATGCATGGTAGAACCTCCTTTCTACATTGCAGACAATTTGAAGAGTTTGAAGATTGCTTTACAAATGCTGAACTGGAGTTTACTCAAACGCTAAAGTTTTTGAAGATTCGGTGATTGGATGCATCAGCTTAGGGGGAGTCTCTGTTGCTGACAGAAGTTGTTAAAGCTGAAGCTATCCAAAGACAGTGCAAGCTTACATGAAGATTGCAAGATGACTGAAGACAAAGTTATTTTATGAAGCTATTGTCAAGGGGGAGTTTGTCGGTGCATATTTGTGACAACAGCTTAGATTTGGTCTTTGGATATCTTGTAATTAGTTATATGATAAACGGTTAGCGGGTTTAGCTTTGTAATAGTTTGATTATAGAGTTTGGGCTAAACAAAACCCAGTTGGGTCATAGGGGGACGAATTGGGCTTGCCCATGTAGGAATCCCTAACCCAAGTTGCAAACCTTGTGTCATATAAACAAGGTTAGGCTTTAGGGTTTAGGTTAATTAGCCAAAACAGTATTTGTGAGAGAGCAATTTCGTGAGAGCTTTAGCTTGGACGAATTTGTGTGTTAGGGTTTGATTGATTGTAATTCGTGAGATTGATAATCAATAGAAACCCAGTTTGATTGTGAATTGTTGTTCCTACACGTTTTCTGCTATATTCTGATCAAGAGGATTTCACACTCTTGATTAGATTCACAATTCTGTGAAAGATCCATACATCAAGGGGACCAACAAACACGTCCTCTAACATGTCGTCTTCGCAAGCTCGGACGCAAGAACCCTTTTCCGAGGTAAACTACGCAATTTATAAAATGACAAAATAACACATGTTTCCTTGTTAAATATATGTTGGTATCGTTAATTAATATGCTAATATACGTTTTGATATCTATTATTGTAGGATTTTGTTAACCGCCTGTTCCAAACCCCGTCCTTTTTGAACCAACTTAACAACTATCTTGCTTCACAAGGAAAAGGAAAAGGAAAGTCAAACGACTACGATTCTGATGACTTATTCGATAATGAATCCGACGACAAGTGACTTGTTGTTTTTAATGTATGATTTAATTATACGTTGTAGGATTATAATGTACGACTTAAACGTAGTTTTTAATTATATTACCTTTAGTATATCTTCATGGCGTATGTTTGCGTTGTTTGAAATAAGGAGGTTCTGTTTTTTCGGCCGAAAAAATGGTTGGGTGCTTTATATACAGCTGCTGTATTAAAAAAAAAGACTTTTAGCGGCGACAACTGTCGCCGCTATTGCCCTATACCCTTTACCGACCATGGTCAATACCGACGACACTGTTACCGGCGATAGCTGTCATCGCTAAAACTATAAGATCAATACCGGCGACATTCACATTTAGCGGTGACAACAGGCCTGTAGGTCCCCTATTCGTATAGATCTTTCACAGAATTGTCTTTCCAATCAAGAGTGCGGAATCCTCTTGATCAGAATATCACAGAAACAAGTAGAAGAACAGAAACAGCAAATCACTTTCAAACTGGGTTTCTATTGATTATCCGAACAATCTGTTTTACAATCAATCAAAACCCTAACCAACTTCAATTTCGTCCAAGACACTAAGCTCTCACGAAATTCTTCACAAACAGTGTTCTGGCTAATTAACCTCAACCCTAAAGCCTAACCTTGTTTATATAACACAAGGTTACTACTTGGGCCAAGGTTTCCAACATGGACTACGAATTGGACAGGCCCAATTCGCCCCCATACACCCAATTCATTGGGTTTTGTTTAGCCCAAACTCTATTAACTCACTAATACAAAGCTAAACCCGCTAACTGTTTATCGTTTATCAAATTACAAGATATCCAAAGACCAAATCTAAGCTGTTGTCACAAACATGCACCAACAAACTCCCCCTTGACAATAGCTTCATAAAATAACTTTATCTTCAGTCTTCTTGCAATCTTCAAGTAGTCTTGCACTGTCTTTGGTCTTTGGATAGCTTCAGCTTCAATAGCTCTGTCAGCAACAGACTCCCCCTAAGCTGATGCATCCAATCACCAAATCTTCAAAAACTTTAGCGTTTGAGTAAACTCCAGTTCAGCATTTGTAAAGCACTCTTCAATCTCTTCAACTTTGTCTGCAATGTAGAAAGGAGGTTCTACCATGCATCCAATCAAACTCTCATCTTCACAGCAACTCATCACTTTAACTTCTCAGCAACATACTGCTTCAATCTGTATACGATAAAACAAACATCTCGAGAAACCATAAGAATTTTTCAACAAAAGTTAAACAAATTATTATTATTCAAGAGATTGTATTACAGATTAAGCATTTTCAACTTATCACCAACACGCAAAACTTTTTAATCACACACCATATAACCCGCATGATTTAAAATTTTGAACTCACTTTCCAACACCGTCTCCCCCTATCAGTAACAATTCCTCCAAGAATAACAGTTTTCCGTACGTTAAGAATTTTAAACAGAAAAAAAAACACTATTTTTGGATTTTTATGTTTTCTGAAAGCAAATAAATACGAAAAGCAATAAACACTCTATTTTTGTGAGAATCACCGGTAAGAAGATCATATCAGCACAATCAAACTGTTTCACACTTGTAGATAATTCTTTATTTAATTTTTCGTGAAAAGCAGTCCAAGACGATTACCAGTATGTTTGCCCACTTAAACAAAATGCATGAACATTTCAAGTACCATTACCGTATGATACGTTAAGGTAATATTAATTTACTGATATACTAGTGTGTCCCACTTCAGGATATACCCCCGCGATCAAGGTATGCACAAAGATTCATCGTAGTAGGTGAGTATACTGATGTCATCCTTTAAGATAACCTGACAGTGCCTAGATCTGCATATAATATGTTTTTATCATGTTTTGATTGCTTAACTATGAACACCCAAATAAATACTAATCAAATCCTGGAAATATAAACAACACACTCTATCATGCAAGTATCTTCCCTACCACATATTTCACACGTCCAATCCAGATTTCTGAAATCTTAACTGGGAATAGGTTGAGAAGAGAACAGAATAGATCTTTAGGAGTGTTGATGCACAAGAATGTCTGTTGACTGCATCTTCATCAAGTCTTAAATCAAGAAAGTCAAGATTGGATCTTAAAAGTCAAATTAGGGTTTTATGCTTGATTTCGCTTTAATGTACATTGTTAGTGTTGATTTCGCTTCAATGGTCATTAGGGTGATTTCGCTTTAATGTCATTAGGTTAATTTCGCTTCAGTGTCATTAGGTGATTTCGCTTCAGTGTCACTGACACATAAGCGAAATCAGCAATTGATCGAAGTGTCGCGCTCCGGTCAAAGATAATATTTATAAGCCCAAATTACCCTTAACAATGTGTTAGTGGTAGTAAGGGGTCGAACCACGAAGAGTATGTGGTTTGTGTATGGACTCGAATGAATTAAACAATTGTGTCACGATTATGAAGCTTACTAGAATAATTTTGTGTTTTTGTTTATTTGGAAGATATGATTTTAAACTAGATGATATGATGAAAATGAATAACAACTACTAATTAACGATTGCAAGAATTTTGAATACTAGAACAATAATAATAAAAAGGAATCACGCCCGGTTTCGGTAATTGTTAACCTAGGATTTCTACAAGTTTTAGTTTCAACTCAAATGCATTCGATTAACGGATTTAGTGTACCGTGACTTAGGTGCTACTAACTATCAACGCCCCGAAGAACGGACAAAAAGACACTTTGTAATCAACACAAGTAAATCCTAACAACGACAACGTACAATTACATATCACCTTTTCGCGAAGTCATAACTTTTAACATCGCTCGACAATTCACGAATTCGTAACAAATGTAATACTATTGTCAAAAGTTTCAAAAACCAAACACAAATTGTCACTAAGATGAAACAAGAACAAATTGAAACCCTAAAATTAACAACTACCTACACCGGGGTGAAACCGAGATAATTAGCCGCTCATGGTTGATGCAACTTGATCACCGGATGTTTGGAACGCGAGTGAAGACATCTTGAAGCTTTGATGGATGAATTAATGGTGAATGATGATGGATTGGTGAAGGATGATGGTGGTAGGATTGATGATTGATGATATGGAGAACTAGGGTTTGGATGTATGAATTGAATTGTGTAGATGGATTGATGATGATTCTTGATGATGTTGTGATGTAGAGATGGAATAGTTGAATGGTAGGTGAATTGATGGTGATTCTAGGCTCCAAGATCAAGTTTCAAAAACCAAACAAGTGTAACTTACGAGTTAATGCCCCCCAAGCCAATAGAATTCGAGCTAAACCCCCAAATCACGAAAATTCCCGTTTCAGCAAATCACTACCCGTCGCCGACGGGCTCACCCCCGTCGCCGACGGGCTCCCAAAAACCCCTTTATGGCCGACGGCCTAAATGACTGGATACGAGCAAATCTGACCGACGGGTATTTCTGTAGGTCGTCGCCGACGGGTATAGGGCCATCGGCGACGGGCTCTCGTTTACACACTTTCTGATTTTCCATTTTCCACTCCCGGTTGATTCGTAACGCGTCCCGGTGCTCCGGTTTTCGACCCGGTGACCCGTAAAGCTCCCGAAAAGCTCCTTAAACTCCATCAAACCTGCAAAACACATTCTTGATTAAAAGTAGGCTATTCGAAACTAAAACTTACGTAAAAACGTCAAGTTAAACAATAACGAGCACCGATTTACAACCACGTATCAGCAATACTATAAATACCCTCCATGTGTTCATTCATGGTAACCATAGAAGCGAAATCAGGTCATTGTTGCTGTAATGAAACTCTGTCAAATTGATCTCAGAAAGCAATAAAAGTAAAGGAATTGAATAGGAAAGCTGTTGTTACGTTGCGTATACTGATTCCGCCTTTATACGTGATGATGAACTGCCTTGACTGATCGTTTAGGGTCATAACACGGTCCAACAAGTGGTATCAGAGCTTCAGGACGAGGAGTTCATACTACTACAGCTGAATCTACAAAAATCTCTCATTTCTACTCACTTTCTTTGATACTTTTTCGATTTTAACTGGTTCCTACGGTCGAAATGGTCTGATTTTTTAATATAACGTGTAAAATACAGTAATAACAAATCCTGGAAAGTATCAGCTTAAAATTCAAATTAAAACTTGGTCAAAAATGGTTAAAAGGTGATTCCGCTTTAACGGACAACACTTGATTTCGCTTTAACAGACATACTGATTTCGCTCATCTGGACATTCTAATTTCGCTCATCCGAACATACTTGATTTCGCTCCAACGGACAAGTTAATTTCGCTCCAAAGGACAAAGTCTGATTTCGCTCAAGTGAACATTGTGATTTCGCTCGAGTGAACATTGTTGTTGATTTCGCTTTTGTGTCACTATTAGTGATTTCGCTTCAGTGTCAGCATTTGTCATAATTTCGAAAAAATTTACTAAGTAATTTCTGATTTTGCAGGTACATTCAAAATGGATGATATTTTCTTAAACCCGTTCAGTGACATGTACGCGTTTGCTGGTAACTTGGGAGATGTTTCATCTACAAGTAATGAGAACGAGAATCCACCGAAAGAGAGGAAAAAGGAAGCTTGGGAATCTGAAAGCGCATTCGGAACGTTCAATAAACCCCCAAAGCTAATGGCTATTGAGGAGTACAGTAGGTGGTCCAGAAAGTTCGAAGACTGGTTGATGGCATTCGCATTTACTAGCTGGAAAAGTTTGAAAAACGGTTATGCAAATGGAAAGAAACATGGTGAAACTTTAAGAGCAGCTGAGGAGATTGACTCGTTTGTAGCTGAACAGAAGTGTGTGGCATTGTTATTCCAGTCAGTCCGGGAAGACATTATTGCCTTGATCGACTATTCAAATGCAAAAGATCTTTGGGAAAAGTTAGAAAAGAAATGTATAGGTAGTCAAGAAATTAAGAAAAACAAAAAGAAACTTCTTAGAAAAGAGTTTGATCTGTTTGGATGTCTAAAGAATGAGTCAGTTTGTAAAATGATAGAAAGGTTTGGTCATCTGAAGCTGGAGTTAGTAAGACATGATATCGACATTCCTGAAGAAGATCTTATCGACAAATTGTTCGATTCATTGCCTGACGAGATGGATTGGAGATATTACACACTGATGCTGAAGAATACCATCAAAGAACCAGAAAAGTTGACATTAGATTTGCTGATTGAGAAACTCGAAAGTCATGAGTTGGAGTTGAAGAAGACATACAAAGTCAATCACTCATCTTACCAGGAGAATTTGGATTTGTATTATCCAAAGAGCATGATGCCAAAAGCAACTTCTCCAAAAACTGCATTTTCTGCTGAAAATGTTTCGACAACCGGAAAAGAAAATCAAAGTGGTCAAAGCAGTGGAAGTCACAGTGGTTATCACAGTGGATTTTCATCTTCTGGAGGTCATTCTGATGCAAAGAATCGTTTTCAATGCAACATCGCAATAGACTTGAAGAATGCTCAGAACTTTGATGAGGAATCGGCTAAACAGCAGATGATCTTCCTAGCATCGGTGTTGGAATCGTATGAAGGGTTGGTAGCTGGGAAGATAGGTAACACAAATCTGACAAAAGAAGATTACGATCAGATTGTTCCGGAGGAAATGGAACTGATTGATATCCGTTGGGCTATGGCAAGTGTTGTTCGTCGTGCACAAAGATTCATGGAAATCACTGGCAGAAAAACAATTGGTGGTGCTTCTACTAAGCTGGGGTTCGATAAATCCAAAGTGACTTGCTTCAAGTGTAAGTAGAAGGGTCACTTCAAACGAGAATGCCGAAACGCTTATGCTGATGAGTCGGAGAACCCTTTCAGAGATGATTACTACAAGAAGGCGATTTATCACCAAAATAAATCTGAGCCGCCTAGATTGAAACAGGTTGAAGACAACAGAGAGAAATCTAGAGCTCTTGCGGTGATTTACGATGATGAGGGGTATGATTGGAGTCAAGAGGTTCTACCGGAAGAAGATGCGGTTGGTTACGCATTCATGGAGAAAAATGACAATCATATTCCATGGAAAGACGATCGAACTGAAGATCAAAAATATCAATACAGAAAAATGATTGCTGAAAACAAAATCATTAGAATATCTCGTATCTTTCTGGAAGTAAGAAGAGCCAATAGATGGGATCCAGATAGAGAGTGCTATCTTGATGAGTATGGAAATATTGCAATTGATGATAGTACACTTGATATTGAAGTCATAATTCAGCAATACAAAGAAGATGATGAGTATTGGCAACATAAATGGTAGGGAACTCCAACTTCGAAAATGATTGAAGAAGAGAAAGAGAAAGAGAGAAAAGAGAAAGAAGAGATCGAGAAAGCAAAGAAGATTGATACTGGAGTTATTGACACAACTCAGGAGTTGACTGCTGAAAATCTTGGAAGAATGGCTGACAAAGTGCTAGCTGCTAAGGCACTTGAGGTAGACTCTAACTCCGTGTTTGAGTCAAAAAGCCAGGTCAGTTCAGATGTGTCAACAAATGTGTCAGGTAAGAAAATAGATGGAAATGCTGATTGCAAAAATTGCAACAAAGAGTGCAAATTTTGTAGCACAGTCACGTATCTCAACGGGAAGAAAGTTGATGATCTGACAACTAAAGTCAGAAGCGTTGAGAATCAGATTCTTGATCGTGACAAAACCGTTAAAGCTTCAACTGAACGGATAAGAGAATTAACTAAACAAATTGAAAATGATAAAATTGATCATGATAAAATTAAACAAGAAAATGAAAAGTTGATTCTTGAAAACCGTCAGATTTCTGAAAAATTTGAAAAACTAAAAGGCACATTGAAAGATTGTGATGATCGAAATGGTAAAACTTTTAAAGAAAATGAACATCTAAGAGCAGTGCTTAGAGTCAAAGAAGAATCAATCAATCAACAACTGGATGAAATCGCTAAATTGAAACTTAAAGTTCAAGAGGTTGTAATCGAAAATGAGCGAATCCAGTTGAAGCTTAACAGTTACAGCTCCGCAAGCTTTGTTTTGCAACATATCATTCCCAAACCCATCGGGAAAGACAAAGCGGGCGAAGATGTGTATTGTGATGGAACTGGGGTGGGGTTTCATCAAGTTCCACCACCTGTTCTTGATAATTACACTAAAAAGCAATCTGGGTTGGTTGAAATTGAGGAAGAGAGTGAAGTTAAACTTCCAGAAAATATTGATGTTACTTTTACATCATCTGATGATAGTGTTCAGATAGAGATTGTTAAGAGCACAGTCGAAAGTGTTTTGATGTCTGATTCAACTGAAGATGATGGGTGTTTCTTAGATAAATACATTCAGAAATCAAAGTCCAAAAACAACTCAAGTGACGAACCGGGTCTTGTGATGTACAAGATGGCTGGATCTGATAAGTTGTATTCGGATTCTGAGTTTCTGATTAAGAATGTTAATGAGAAAAAGTTGACAAATGTTTTCAAATTGGTTGAAGTTGAGTTATAGGAAGTGAACAGTTTGAAACAAACAAAAAGGCAAATGAATTTTGAGAAAGATAAAGCTTACTACAAAAAGCCTGTTGTTCCACCAAGGTTTTATAATAACAATCGAAACAACTGGTCGGGTGGTTATCAGGGTGGTAAGAGTTATCAGCAAAGAAGGTTTCAAAACAAAAGGTTTGCTGAAAAGAAGGTGTTTGTGAACAGTTCAAGTTCACTTTCTGATGAGGAAAATGAAATTTTTTCAAAATCAAATAAAGAATTCTTTGAGAAAAGAGCTTCACATTATCAGTCCGAAGGCACAAGTCGAGGTGCTGATACTCGAACATGTTTTAGATGTAATCAAGTTGGTCACATTGCACGAAAGTGTACCAATGTGAAGCCTAAGACTGAAAATGTGAAGATTCAACAAAAGAAAGTTGATGTGAAGGGTAAAGCACTAATCGTTGTTGAGAAAAAGAATGTGAAAAATGACAACATCAAAATGAAAAATGAACCCGTAATGAAAGTGGTAACTAAAAATGACAAATTTTATAAGCGGGTTGCATTATCTCAACAAGTTTGGAAACCAAAAACTGAAATGAAAATTTCAACTTCTGAAGTGAAAAAGGCTGAAGAATCAATTTCGTTGATTATGATGCAAATTTTCCACCTTTGAAGGTTGAAAATTTCAAAATTCAAATTGCTAGAGTCAAGGTTACACCTAAGGCTGATGAGGCCTGGGTGGACACCATGTTCGAATAAGCAGTTTGAATTGCCGGAGCTTCCTTGTTCGCGAAGCATGAATCGGCATCTTTATTGTAGTTGATTAAATTGAAGTGTGTTTTTGTGCAGGATCTTCCACAACTGGTATCCAGATGGATTATGGATAGTGGTGCATCTCGACATATGACAGGAAAAACCGCGTTGCTGTATGATGTAAGAAACATTAATGGGGGTTATGTGGGATTTGCTGGTCATGAAGGTGGTCGAATTGTTGGTGAAGGAACGTTATCCAATGGGATTGTAACGTTTGGGAGAGTTAACTACATCACTGAGCTGGAGAACAATCTGCTTAGTATCTCGCAGATTTGTGACAATCAGTATACTACTCACTTCACTGATAAAGAATGTTTGATCTTGAAACCTGGTTTTGTTATCCCTGAAGAATGGATTATCATGAGGGCACCTAGAGTGAATGATTTATATGTGTTAGATATATCTGTAGCAACTACAACAACTAGTCAAGCACATTGTTTTGTGTCTAGAGCAACTGAGAAAGAATCAAGATTATGGCACCGAAAGATGGGGCATATTCACCTAAGGAAGATGAATCACTTGGTGCACAATGATTTGGTATTGGGAGTTAATATCAAAGGTTTTCATCTGGAAGGGGAGTGCATTAGCTGCATCAAAGGCAAGCAGAAGAAAAAGTCACACCCTACAAAGCAAGTCAATTCAGTTTCGAGACCTCTGGAAAGACTTCACATGGATTTGTTTGGTCCGGTGAATGTCAAAAGCATTACAGGAGATTACTATTGTTTGGTCGTTACTGATGATTATTCCAGATTTTCGTGGGTATCTTTCTTGAAGACGAAAGTTGAAACATTTGACAGTTTGATGGGTTTGTTCAGGAAAATTGAGAATTTGTACCAAAGGCGTATTAAGAGAATTCGAAGTGATAATGGTACTGAATTCAAAAACAGCAAGATGGAAGAATTTTGTGATAAAAGAGGTATTTTGCATGAGTTTAGTGCTCCGTATACTCCACAGCAGAATGGAGTCGCAGAACGCAAAAACCGGACGCTAATCGAGACGGCTAGAACTATGCTCGCAGATTCAAAGCTACCGATTAATTTTTGGGCTGAAGCTGTTTCCGCCGCATGCTATACGCTCAACAGGGTTCTCACTGTCAAGAAATTCAACAAAACATGTTTTGAGCTAATCTATAACCGCAAACCGAATTTGAAGTATCTAGAACCGTTCGGGTCACCTTGTACGGTTATAGAGCTTTTAAGAAAGTTTGGTCCGAAGTGCATTGAGGGAATATTTGTTGGTTATGCCAATCCATTGCGACGTGTCTTCGTTTCAAGTGAGAAGCGGATTATTGAAGCTGCCAATGTTGAATGTCAAGGTTATACTATGCCGCCACAGAATCCTGGTGATTCATGGCGTTATCATTATGACAAACTTTGGGATTCGTTTGACATGAGAGAAGAATCAGAGGATGATGAAGATTTCTTTGATGAGTTGGATATTTTGCGTGAATATGAGTCACAGTTAAGGTTCTCAGCTGAGTATTCGAGGAGACCACGGGAAACTTCAAATGATGATGAAGCAGGTCCAAGTAATGCTGGTGAACATGATGATGTCCAACAGAATAAAGTTGCTCAGGATAATCAGTCGGCTCAGAATGATAATCTAGAAGCTGAAAACATGCCAGTATTTTATCACGGTGATTCAGATTCAGATTCTGAGGGGGAGCAAATTCAGATTTCAGGTCAAACAAACCAAGTTGGTGAACAAGATGCAGAGCAGAATGTTACTAATCTGGAGGGAAATGTAGAGGTTCCGAGTGAAGTGATGCCGCGAACTTTTTCATATCATCCAGAGGAGTTGATCATAGGAGAATTGCAAGCTGGAGTTCGCACTCGAAATCAGATTGATAAAGGACTTACATGTTTTTATACAAAAGTTGCTCCTTTGCAAACTGAATTTTCATTAAGTTGTTTTATCTCGCAGGTTGAGCCAAGAACTTACAAAGAGGCGCTTACTGAAGACTCTTGGGTCAATGCAATGCAGGAGGAACTTAGTCAATTTGAGAAATTGGGAGTGTGGAAGTTAGTTGATTTGCCGGATGGTCAAAGAAAGATTAACACTAAGTGGGTGTTTAAGTGTAAGAGGGACGATAGAGGAGTTGTTGTAAGGAACAAAGCTCGACTCGTTGTTCAGGGATTTAGTCAACAGGAGAGAATTGATTTTACCGAAGTCTATGCTCCTGTAGCACGACTAGAGGCAATCAGAATTTTCCTAGCATTTGCGTCTTGGAAGAACTTCAAAGTTTATCAGTTGGATGTTAAATCGGCGTTTCTTTACGGGAAGGTTAAAGAGGAGGTTTATGTCGGTCAGCCACCGGGCTTTACCGATCCAATCCACAAAAACAAGGTCTACTTATTGGACAAAGCGCTATATGGTTTACACCAGGCCCCGAGAGCCTGGTACGAGACTTTGTCTCAACACCTACTAGCCAACAAGTTCATTCGTGGAAAAGTGGATGCCACTCTCTTCACTAAAGAGGTCGATGGTCATCTTCTGATAGTTCAGATTTATGTGGACGATATAATCTTTGGGTCAACAAATGAAAATCTATGCAAAGATTTTGAATCAGTGATGAAGCAGAAGTTTGAAATGTCATTAATGGGGGAGATGAAATTCTTTCTGGGTTTACAAGTTGAACAACTTCCTGAAGGAATTTTCATTCATCAGTCAAAGTATGTTCATGATATTCTAGAGAAATTTGGGATGTCAAGTTCTACTCCAGCTGCTACCCCACTTGCAACAAATCATGGGATTCATCCAGATCTCACCGGAGACAGGGCTGATGAAACATTTTACCGTTCCATGATAGGTTCTTTAATGTACCTAACTGCTTCAGGTCCTGATATCATGTACCCAACGTGCCTCGCAGCAAGATTTCAGTCTAACCCGAGAGCATCGCACATGATTATTGTGAAGAGGATATTGCGCTACCTGAAAGGAACTCCTTCATTGGGGTTGTGGTATCCTAGAAAAGGAGACTTTACGCTCGAAGGGTATTCCGATTCGGATTTCGGATGCTGCAAAGTCAATTCAAAATCAACAACTGCAGGATGCCAGTTCTTTGGTCCTAGATTGGTTACCTGGCAGTGTAAGAAACAAACGTCTGTGGCGTTATCTACATGTGAAGCGGAGTATGTTTCTGCTAGCAGTTGCTGCTCTCAGATCTTGTGGATACAGCAACAGATGCGCGACTACGGTTTGCAGTTTCTTAACACACCTCTTTTTGTTGATAATGAGGCCGCTATAAATATAACAAAAAATCCAGTACATCACGCTAAAACTAAACACATAGAAATTCGTCATCACTTTATTCGTGATTGCTTTGAGAAAAAGTTGATACGAATTGAGAAAATCCACACTGACGAACAGAAAGCTGATTTACATACCAAAGCTTTTGATAAAAATCGGTTTAAATATTTGTTAAAACTGAACGGTATGAAGCTTCTGTCGGTGTCGGATGGCATAATTGGCGTTGATGAGAGTACTGTTGCGGATGAAGACGAGAAACAATCTGCAATGGTTTGTCGAATTTTTACTTGTTTTGGTATTTAGGGGGAGTAGATGTTTGTACATAGTTATTTTTCAGAAAATACAAAAACAGTAAAAAATGCAAAAATAAAAAAACATGATAAATTGAAAAAGAGCTTGTGTATATAGGGAAAATGATAGTAAATCAGCTAGACGATTACAGTATGCTAAAGATTTGAAAAGTATAAATGAGTTAAACAGTCTCACTGATGATGTGTCGATAGGTTTTCGTACATTTAGTAGATTTATTCAGGATATAAACCTAAATTCAAACTTGTGAATTCGTGGGGAACACTACTTGGATATATAGGTAACCCCTGAAATCTCATTTGAAAGGTCTCTTAATCTGATATACTAGGTCTTTATACTCTATGATATCTGGGGTATTATTCCGGGACTTCTGCTGAACGGTGGTTCTGACCTAGTCCTTGGCTAATACTTGCTGCAATGCTTGAAACACAGCATTAAACCCTCTGCATGCTGAAACAATAAAATTGATAAATGCTGCTGTTGTAAGCAAAAAGATCCTCTAAAGGGGACACACCGAAAAGTCGAAGCTGATATCTCTCTGCGTATACGGAAGTATCGACCTGAGATCCCTCGGCCCTCGCATACCTAAATTATATACAGATATCATTGTAGTATACTCACCTGTAAGACTGATTATTGGGATTCTGGATACGGGAGTATATTCACGAGGTGGGACACATGAATGATCTAAGTTCTTAATTCATCTAAATCGTATCCTGTGTAAGTTGAAATTTGTATGAGAATTTAAGATGGATCAGTATATCGACAATCGAGGTGAATTGTTTAAGTCTGAGTTTGAAATGTAGCTTAACGGTACTTGTGATTTGTCTGAAAAGCTGATATGATTCCCTGACACGCTCACCAAAAATATGTTTGTAAATAGTTTACTTAGTTTACTTTCTGCAATTTAAGTTTTCTGTATTTCATTTCTTAGTTTAGATCACTTTGATAAAATCCAAAAAGATTTTATTTCTGCTTTATTTTCCGACAAACCAAAGTGGAGAGTTGATTGTTGGATTCTCAGATGTTTGAAGCTGATGCAGGAAATTCTGGACTGAAGAATGAGGAGAGCTTATATTTGATGAAGTTTGATTTGTTTGAAAAGTTAAACACAAGTTCATTAATTTGATACTTGTTATTTTCAGAAAATGTTTGAAATGTTTTTAAAATAAGTTTGATTCGTCAAATGATCAACCAAGGTCATTAATTTGGACTTGGTAGATTAATCAAGTGATTAGGGTCATTAACTTGACCAACATTTTACCAAAGGAATGATATGACCAACATTACTACAGGGTAGAGGTAAGGCTGTCCACATCTACCTTCCTCAAATCCTGCCTTAACTTTGCTATTTGTGAGATTTACTGAGTATGATGATGATGATATTAGCATTGTGCTAATAAACCTAATATATAGTGGGCTAAATTATAAACCATTAAAAAGTATTTGATAATAGGCCTATATCGGAATTGGTATGTGTTTGCATTTTTTAAAAATACATAATAACAATAAGAAAATGTAGAAGTTTAAATTAAAATTCTACATTTTCTTATTGTTATTATGTATAATAGATTTTAAACTTTTACATTTTCTTATTGTAATTGGTGGATGTAGAGTGTCGGCGTTATTACAATACGGTAACAAACCAAAATGATTCTGATCAAATTTTCTGGGCATAATGAATCAAAATGATACCGCACGACTTAATGTCACATCGCGCATGAAAATGCTTGATGCCTGTCGTGAAGCACATGCTTACCACGACCCCAGTTTTATTCAAGTTTAAGATATGTTGTGGAAGTTAATGTATGTCAAAGGTTTATCATTAAACAAAAACGGCTAAACACATCAAAGGATGGGTAAAAAACGCATATATACAATAACATAATCTGTTGAATGAAAAAAAGGGGCAAACCACAAATCGCCATGTGGCAAACGAACTATTCACAAGCATGACATATTAATAGATTTAAATTTAAATTTAAATTTAAATTTAAATTTAAAATAAAATAAATTTAAAATGGCAATTTTTTTACAGCATGTGATTAGTAATTATTAAGTAAAGCCGGTGAAATGGTGAATTGAAAATAAAAACAGTAATAAAGTAGACATGACAAGTAAAAATAAAATGACATCGAAACATTTTACGTAAGATGGCTCAATATTTTAACGAAGTCGGCGCGACTTGAAAATTACATATGTCTACTAAAGTATTCAGTTGGTAATGTGATGGTGTTCAAAATTGGTCACTAGATCATCGAAGCAGCCGATTTCTCCTTGATTTAAAAGAGTAAGGCATCTTTCTTAAATTGTTTTATATTATAAAATAGTATTATTATTATTATTATTATTATTATTATTATTGGGTTAGGATCAAATACAAAAGATAAAATAAATAAGAAGTGTAAGAAGGATTCTAGTCCATTGATCTTAGATTTGAAGGGTTGAGATTGCTTGTAGGGAAAAGAAGATAATAGAAGGGCATAAAAGGAATCTTATATTTATGGATTTTCTCTCTCCACATGCAAGACACATGCCAATTCCCCCTTCGATTTAAAACGTCCATAACTTTTTCATACGACATTTTTTTTCAAAAAAAATTTCACCATATTAACGAGCGTTTTTTTATCTTTAATATGAGTACCATATTATCATATAAAAATAAAATAAAATTTTTCATTTTTACTGGGTTTTTTGGCATTGTGTTAAATGTTCAAGTCATTGTGTCTTTTAACTGGGTTTTGGTCAATAGAGTTTCTATACATTGTGTTATTATCAAAACTTATAACACAATGTTAATTTGAGTTCTATCCATTGCGTTTTTATAAAAACATATAACACAATATATGACACAATGAAGATTTTGTTATATCTGGGTTTTCTATAAATTGTGTTATTAGTTTAGGTCATTGTGTTTAATATGTTATTCATTGTGTTTTAATATATTGTCCATTGTGTTTTAATAATTTGTTCAATTTTTTTATTATCTTGTTCATTGTGTTTTGGTTTATTATGTATTGTGTTTTTAGTTTGTTTTTCATTGTGTCTTCATCTGCTCTCAATTATGTCTTTTATCTGCTGTCATTAATTGTGTCTTTTATCTGTTGTCATCAATTGTGTTTTTATTTAGTCTGATTCTTATTGTGTTATATGTTATCGCCATTGTGTTATACGTTATGGTCATTGTGTTTTAGTATGTTGTGTATTGTGTCTTTATCTGTTGTCATTGATTGTGTTTTTATTCTAATTTACATTGTGTTTTACATCATGTCCATTGTGTAATATGTTATTCATTGTGTTTTAATATGTTGTCCATTGTGGTTTAATAATTTGTTCAATTTTTTTGTTATCTTGTTCATTGTGTTTTAGTTTGTTATGTATTGTGTTTTTAGTTTGTTTTTCATTGTGTCTTCATCTGCTCTCCATTGTGTCTTTTATTTGCTGTCATTAATTGTGTCTTTTATCTGTTGTCATCAATTGTGTTTTTATTTAGTCTGATTCTTATTGTCTTATACGTTATGTTCATTGTGTTTTAGTATGTTGTCCATTGTGTCTTTATCTGTTGTCATTGATTGTGTTTTTAATCTAATTTACATTGTGTTTTACATCATGTCCATTGTGTAATATGTTATTCATTGTTTTTTTAATATGTTGTCCATTGTGGTTTAATAATTTGTTCAATTTTTTATTATCTTGTTCATTGTGTTTTAGTTTGTTAAGTATTGTGTTTTTAGTTTGTTTTTCATTGTGTCTTCATCTGCTCTCCATTGTGTCTTTTATTTGATGTCATTAATTGTGTCTTTTATCTGTTGTCATCAATTGTGTTTTTATTTAGTCTGATTCTTATTGTGTTATATGTTATCGTCATTGTGTTATACGTTATGTTCATTGTGTTTTAGTATTTTGTCCATTGTGTTTTTATCTGTTGTCATTGATTGTGCTTTTAATCTAATTTACATTGTGTTTTACATCACGTCCATTGTGTAATATGCAACTGGGTTTTTGAAATTTTTTTGAAAAATATAACAATATGGTACTCATATTAAAGATAAAAAAACGCTCGATTTTATGGTATAATTTTTTTTAAAACAAATGATGTATAAAAAAGTTACGGACGTTTAAAAGTTAGGGGGGAAATAACATGTGACTTGCATGTGCATATTCTCTTTCCTCTTGTAGACAAAATTACCTTTTCCATTTAATTACTCATAGGACACTTGTCACTCTCTTGTGCCTTCTTACCCTTCTTATTTTTAAATCTTTTGTATTATAACTCAACCCTATTATTATTATTATTATTATTATTATTATTCTTATTATTATTATTAAAAGAAATAGACATTTTATCTTTGGTTAGTTTCTAAACCTTTAAATTAAACATATCTAAGAAAAATTTGCATTATTATTACAAGAAATAGACATTTTACCTTTGGTTAGTTTCTAATCTTTTAAAGTAAACATATCTAAGAAAAAAAACGTACTTAGACTGAAGGTAGTGGGGCGACTCCCACCTCAAGTCGCCCCCTACACCGCGCCCCTCGCCCAACTTCCATGGCAACTTCATTTGCCCGTCCTCTTCTCGTCACCCCTCCTCTCACACTTTACCCAACTTTTGGCACAAAATTCCAAGAACTCCCCCCTTTTCAAACAAATCAACCAATCAGAGGTCTTGGTGGCAACTTGAGTTGCCATGAACACCACGCCCCCTCTTTTGAGGTCGCCCCAAGTCGTCCCTCAAACGCCACGTGTCGCAAGACCCCCTCTTTTGAGGTCGCCCCACTCCCTTTAGTCTTATGAAAGCTTACATTTTTAGTATATTTGACTTAAAACTTTTTTATTCATTATTCGGTTAAAAGTTTACACCTACCCAAAATTAAAACAAAAATGCATGTTACTTTCGTTATATATTTGACTTAAAACTTTTTTATGCAATTATAGTATTGAAGACCCTGTATAGTATACAACTAGACTATTATATGGTTCGTACAATAATTACCCATGAAGTAAAAACAGAAATCATTAAATAATTTAGAAAAATATTAAAATTAGGGATTTTTAGTATGTACTTATTTATTTATACAGAGAAAGTGTATTGTACAATTGGCCTTATAGTACGAGTGTACGCGATTAGAATTTCGCACGTTATAAACCTCAAAAACCATAAATTCGCATATTGGAAAACCATAAATCCGCATGTTATAAAACATCGGGTGTTAGTCATAAAATCCGCTTGTTATGGCCTAAAATCCGAGTGTTATAATGCTGATCAGTTCTGTTTAAACTAAATGGAAAACATGAATAACATACCTGTTATGGCATTCAAAGTAGAGGAGAATCCAGTCAGAGATCCAGCCATTGAGTTCGACATCTTTGTCAAGTTGATTCGGTTCCTCCTTAGGGTGTAAAGTAATGATGGTGATGATAACCGAATTAGGGTAAGGTTCGGTTAGAGGGAGAGAGTTCGAAATTATGATGTTAATGAGGGTTGATTGATTGTGTAAAGTGTGTAACTGTCTAACCCTTTAACTCTCTAATAAGTCCCTTATTTATACACCCAAGAGAAAACCTAATTAGTTAATAAGGGTAATATGGTCCATCAACAATTACCAACTAATTATAATAGGTTATTAATATATTTTGATCTAATATAATATAAATGATTATATAGGCTACAAGATTAAATACTAAATAAATAATATTTAATCTAACATTCTCCCACTTAGCCAAGTAATCATTTATCATGAGTATTAGGTAAGCCTGGCCAGGAGTTAACACTCATTTTAGCTTTAAACCAAGAACTATAGCAGAGAAATACAGCCGTTGAATCATCATGCGACTCAGGACCCCCATTAGTCATACTATAGCCTCAATTTAAAACCTAACAGTTACGATCAAAATACGCAGCCCTTTAGCGTCTGATTTGTATTTATATTTGTCTATATGTCATTACACCGGCAGAACATATGTTAGAGACATACAAAATCAAACTGAGGAAATTTTATTAATTAAAACATAAGCTAGTACAATATGCCATTAAATAAGGTCTTTAGTAAGTCCCATATTCGATACATGTTCTTCGAAAACTTTAGGTGGGAGACCTTTAGTCATCGGATCCGCAAGCATATCTTTAGTACTAATATACTCAATACAAAGATTATTTTCCTCAACTCGTTCACGTACGAACAAGTACTTCGTATCAAGATATAAACCAGCTCCAGTCGAACTGTTACTGTTCGAGAAACTAACGGCAGCTGAATTATCACAGTAAAGCTTCAATGGTCTAGAAATGGAATTAACAATTTTGAGTCCAGTGATCAGATTTCTAAGTAACATTCCATGACAGGTTGCGTTGTAAACAGCAATGTACTCTGCCATCATTGTGGAAGTTGTAGTTAACTGTTGTTTATGACTCTTCCATGAGATAGGTCCGCCTGCTAACATAAAGATGTAGCCCGAAGTGGATTTCTTGTCATCTTTGCATTTAGCAAAGTCAGAATCAGAATAACCTACCACTTCTAAATGATCACTTCTTCTATAAGTCAGTTTATAGTCTTTCGTCCCTTGCAGATATCTGAGGACCTTCTTAGCTGCTTTCCAGTGATCTAGGCCAGGATTAGTCTGATAACGACCTAGCATTCCAGCAATGTAAGCGATATCTGGGCGAGTACAGACTTGAGCATACATCAGGCTCCCGACTACTGACGCATAAGGTATCTGGCTCATTTGCTCCTTTTCAACCTCTGTTGTCGGACACTGGAATGAACCGAAAACATCTCCCTTAACTACTGGAGCGACGGAGGGTTTGCACTGTTGCATGTTGTAACGTGTAAGAACACGATCTATGTAAGTCTTTTGAGACAATCCTAAGATCCCTTTGTGTCTATCTCGGTGAATTTCGATGCCAATGACGTAAGAAGCATCTCCGAGATCCTTCATGTCGAAGTTATGCGAGAGTAAACGCTTCGACTCATGCAACATGTCTAAACTATTACTTGCCAATAGAATATCGTCTACATAAAGGACAAGTATAGTAAAGTTACTCCCACTCATCTTGAGGTAGGTGCATTGATCCACTTGATTCTTCATAAAACCTTGCCTCTTCATGACTTCATCAAACTTTAGGTACCATTGACGTGATGCTTGTTTTAACCCATAAATGGATTTCTTCAACTTACAGACTAGATGCTCCTGACCTTCAGGTTTAAAGCCTTCAGGTTGTTTCATGTAAACATCTTCGTCTAAGTCTCCGTTAAGGAAAGCAGTTTTGACGTCCATCTGATGCAGCTCTAAATCAAAATGAGCTACTAGGGCCATAACGATCCTTAATGAATCTTTACGAGAGACAGGTGAAAACGTCTCTTGATAATCAATTCCCTCTTTCTGAGTGTAGCCCTTTGCAACCAATCTCGCTTTGTAGCGTTCAACGTTCCCATTCGGATCCAGTTTTGTTTTGAACACCCATTTACAACCTACAGGTTTGGCACCATTGGGTAATTCGACTAAATCCCAAACGTCATTTTTCTTCATGGATTCAAGCTCATCAATCATTGCTTTGTTCCATTCAGAAGACTGATCACTGCTAATGGCTTCATTATAAGAGATAGGATCATTGAGCTTTCCAGCATCCATTTCAGTCAGGTAGGTAACATAATCATCCCAATTAGTAGGCCTTCTTTGCCTAGATGACCTCCTGAGTTGATTATCGGGTTCAGCGTTGTCTTGGTTTTGAGCGTTTGATGTGCCTTCGTTATGAGGTATAATGGGTTCTGATTGTGGAGATGGATTTTGTGCAGTGACTTCAGGTGCAGTTGCATGGGGTACAAGAGGAGTAAACGGAGTAATGATAAGCGACGAGTCTCTCCCCCCCGCGTCTTGTACTTCTTGCAATTCTTCGTAAGGGTTGGTACTGCTCCCACTGATCTTAAAATCCTCCAAGAACGCAGCACGCTTGGTTTCAACAATACGGGTGACATGGGAAGGACAATAGAAACGATAACCCTTCGAATGATCAGGATACCCGATAAAGAAGCAGGTAACTGTTTTAGGGTCAAGTTTCCTTAGAAAAGGATTGTAAAGTTTTTCTTCAGCAATGCAGCCCCATACTTTCATATATTTAAGACTCGGTTTCCTTCCTGTCCAAAGTTCATAAGGAGTTTTAGGGACAGACTTAGAAGGAACTCTATTGAGTATATGAACAGCTGCTTTTAACGCTTCAGTCCAGAGGAATAATGGTAAATTAGTGTTGGCTAACATACTGCGCACCATGTTCATAAGGGTGCGATTTCTTCTTTCAGCGACACCATTCTGCTGAGGTGTACCAGGCATGGTGTATTGGTTCACAATCCCCTGGCCCTTACAAAACTCATAAAATGGACCAGGAGCTTGACCCACATCAGTATGTCTTCCATAATATTCACCGCCTCTATCTGATCTCACAACTTTAATCTGACGATCTAATTGCTTTTCAACTTCAGCTTTATAATCTTTAAAAGTTGTTAGAGATTCAGATTTCTCCTTTATAAGATACAAGTACATGTAACGAGAATAATCATCAATGAAAGTGATAAATGAAGTATGTCCTGTTATACCAGCAATTTGATAAGGACCACTAATGTCAGTGTGAATGAGTTCTAATAAATTAGAGCTCCTAGTGGCACCTTTCTTATTTGCTAATGTCATTTTGCCTTTGAGACATTTGACACATGTTCCAAAATCGGTGAAATCGAGAGGAGGTAAGACTTCATCCTTTACGAGACGATTTAATCGTTCTCTTGAGATGTGGCCTAAACGTTGATGCCACAACATAGATGAAGTCTCTAAGTCTCGAATTTGTTTCTTTTCTATCTTTGTGAGTGATTCATAAATATTATATGACAACAAAGATTTAGAAAAATTATCATCTAGTTCTAATCTATAGAGACCACCATCCAGAATGCCAGTACCATAAACAACGGAATCATAGAGAATAGAGAGTTTGCGATGACCATGGGAAACAACAAAACCGTCCATGTCTAACTTTGGTCCTGATACAAGGTTCCGAGTTACCTCAGGAACATATAAGGTATCATAAAGTTTAATACATAAACCAGTTTTCAAAAATAATTGTAATGTTCCTATGGCCTTCACTTCTAATTCCCGATCATCTCCAACTTTAAGTGTTCTTTGGTTTCTTCCCAGCTTCCGGATTGTAAGGAATCCCTGAAGTGAATTGGTAACATATACCATAGAACCAGAGTCAAACCACCAAGAATTAGCAGGAACATTTAAATTAAAGGACTCAAGTATCATGAAAAAATCGTTACCTTTCTTAGCCAGCCACTCCTTGAAGTCAGGGCATTCCTTTTGCTTATGTCCTGTTTTCTTACAGAACTTGCAATAGGGTTTGCCTAAGGAGTTCTTAGAGCTGGAAGGTGCACTTGTATTAGGAGTTGGATTTGGCTTTTGAACCTTAGAAGCATCCTTTCTTGGATAATTGTTCTTCCTCTTCTTTGAGCTGGAGGTGGTGAAGTTAGCAACATCAGTATGGCGATCCATCTTCATACGCTCTTCCTCCTGCACGCACATGGCGATCAGCTCACTCATCGTCCATTTGTCCTTCTGAGTGTTGTAATTGATCTTGAATGCTTCATAGGACGAAGGAAGCGAAGTGATGATGAAGTGAACAAGAAAACCATCACTGATCTCCATCTCTTGGCCCTTCAACTTATTGGCCATGTCATGCATCTTCATGATGTGTTCGCGAATGCCGCTCCTCCCATCATACTTAGTCGTCACCAGCTTGAGGATAAGAGTGCTAGCGTGTGCTTTTGATGTTCCCTTGAATTGATCCTCCACAGAAGCCAGATAGGTTTTAGCATCTTCAGAATCAGGAATGGCCCCTCTGATTGAGTTATGAATGGACTGCTTCATGAACATGAGAGACATGCGGTTACACCTAGTCCACTTATCATGGAGTAACTGCTCAGCAGCAGTACTAGTAGCAGTAAGGTCCGCTGGCTTATTCTCTCTTAGAGCATAATCAAAGTCCAGCAGCCCAAGAGTAAGCATGAGGGCATCCTTCCAAGCAGCAAAGTTATCACCAGTCAAAGGTGGAATCCCTTGATTGGGTGCTGATAGTGGAAATAAGATGAGCAAGTTATGATACTAAGAAAGAAGTCTTAATGTGATCTAAGGGCATGTTATACTAAGGCAGGCATAAATAATGACCATTATAATTATGAAGCTGTGATAATGTCTATTACTAACATCAAAATAATAGACTTAGTAAAATTCTATTTAAATGAAGACAAATCAGCTTTGGCCAGAAGTGTAATCATTTAAATATGTGTGCAAAGTAATTGTGACAAATCAGCTTTGGCCAGAAATGAGACAATCACTTTAGTTATGCACTTGTCAAGTCATGCTAAACATAAATGAATTAAATCAGCTTTGGCCAGAATTAAGACATTTCAGGTTTGTAATGCATACTTAACATAGCTTTTAATAATACTTGAATAATAAATAGATGTATTAAATCAGCTTTGGCCAGAATTAATACATGAAAAGCTCATTCAAGTTAAGCTATTTTGGTTTTGTAAAATTATCTGATTCTGATTAATTAAGTAAGTAAGTGTTAACAAAACCAAGTATTTAATAGCAAACCACCTGTTAGCGCGGATCGAACTGCTACTAGTACTGCTGCTGAGTCGCAATCTCAGTCTCGAGTTGTGATGGTCATGGTTGCGAGTAGCAATCTTAGTCTCGAGTTATGATGATCGTGGTTGCGAGTCGCAATCTCGTGGTTGCGAGTCGCAATCTTTGTCTCGAGTTGTGATGATTGTGGTTGCGAGTCGCAACCTTAGTCTCGAGTTGTGATGATTGTGGTTGCGAGTCGCAATCTCGTGGTTGCGAGTCGTGATCTCTGTTAACAGCTGCTGATTGTGATAAAACTGAAACTCGAAATTTAAGGGATTTGGGATAGTATTTCCTGTTTTAATCATGATCTAAACTTATCAAGGATTTCGAAAATAATAACTGATTATCTCTTTAACAGTTTTCGAAAATTTAATAGATAAAAATTTAGATCAAAACAGTAAAACACTTACTAATCCAAAATTATATTCCAAATCTTATGAATTTTTCGAGTTTCTTAGAACATAAATGATGAACCCTAAAATAATAAGAACATAATCTGGAAATCCGAAACCTGATTTTAATGGTTTTGTAATGGATTTCGTGACAATAAGCTTAATCCTTTTATGATTTCGGGTCAATATATCAAGTAATAATTTCCGAAAACAGGGATTTCGGCCATAATGAAACCCGAAAACAGTTTTTGATTTTAATGCTTTAAAACTTCCGTTTTCCAGATTTTTGATCCGATAATAATGGATACGAAAAACAGAACTAATTTATCAACATATGCTCTGATACCACATGCTGATCAATTCTGTTTAAACTAAATGGAAAACATGAATAACATACCTGTTATGGCATTCAAAGCAGAGGAGAATCCAGTCAGAGATCCAGCCATTGAGTTCGACATCTTTGTCAAGTTGATTCGGTTCCTCCTTAGGGTGTAAAGTAATGATGGTGATGATAACCGAATTAGGGTAAGGTTCGGTTAGAGGGAGAGAGTTCGAAATTATGATGTTAATGAGGGTTGATTGATTGTGTAAAGTGTGTAACTGTCTAACCCTTTAACTCTCTAATAAGTCCCTTATTTATACACCCAAGAGGAAACCTAATTAGTTAATAAGGGTAATATGGTCCATCAACAATTACCAACTAATTATAATAGGTTATTAATATATTTTGATCTAATATAATATAAATGATTATATAGGCTACAAGATTAAATACTAAATAAATAATATTTAATCTAACATATAAAACATCAGGTGTTAGTGATAAAATAAGCATGTTATAACTAAACTCCGCATGTTATAACCTAGAATCCGCATGTTATATTTTCATCGCGTACGCATCTTAAGTTAAGGCCAATTATACGTTAACTAACCCTTATATATATTGATACATGGTAGTGATACACATCGATCTTTTGGGTCTTTTCCATGCGATGAATTGCGGTCGTCCTTCTTTTACATGTTCTATGATCAAGGTTAAAGATTGGTTTTTTAAATTCCAAATTATTTATTATGAGTCACACTTAATCCATTCAACTAATTAATTATGCGTGTCTCTTTATAAATGTGTGTTGGATCGATCTATGACCTCTAAACG
>JARYGA010018739.1:0-15035 GCA_030545235.1 Helianthus tuberosus
ATCAAGGCTTTGCAAATTTCAAGAGTTGTCTTAACCTATGTGTTAGGACTCCTTTCCTTTCATCCTTAAACCACGTTATGATCACCCCCTTCATTTCACTTTTTTATATTTTTTTAATATTAAATAGAGAGAGAAAAGAGAGAGAGCGAGTGGATGAAAGGAACACGTTGATCAGGATGGCCTATGATCTCACCGAACCAAAGGAAGATGCGTGATGTTCCCCTTCATCATCATCCAATGTGGCACCCCGGATCATCTCTCTGATTGTATAACACATAGCAGGGCAGGCTCTTGGGCCTATCAACCTGTGTCGTTGCCCGAGACTCAAATTTTTTAAAGGGTTTGAAAGGATTTTGTAAGCATATATATATATATATATATATATATATATATATCTATATAGGGGGCCGCTAGAATGAGAACCACCTCGAGTTATGAGAACCGCGAGAACTACTTGATCCGGGGCGAGGTGGACCAATTTTTTTTTTCAAAAACGTAGATGCATGTATTATAAACACATTCGTAAAAAAAAAAATTTAAAAATGCCGTGTGTGTAGTTTTTTACACCACAAACTTGTGGTGTAAAAAACTACACACACGACATTTTTTTTTAATTTTTTTTTTTACGAATGTGTTTATAATACATGTATCTACGTTTTTGAAAAAAAAAATTGGTCCACCTCGCCCCGTACGGTGTGGTTCTCGCGGTTCTCATAACTCGAGGTGGTTCTCATTCTAGCGGCCCCCTATATATATATATATACGGAGCGGTTAACATACAAAAGCCCTTATCATACTTCACATACGCGACAAGGGTAACCGTCAGATCAGGGCTATAATCACGCATGGAACATATAATCACGCATTGGAACAGATAATCACGCATGGGATCAGATAATAACGCATGGGATCAGTTTTTTTGTGATAATCACGCATGGGATCAATAATCACGCACGTTAAGTTGATCAAAAAAATAATCACGCATGTTATCTATTTGGTCGCGTACGTTAATGTACGTTAAGCCGTGAAATACATTATACTTTCTCTGTCTATATATATAGGGTCAGGATTTAGAGAAAACGCTCAAAAGTGTGAGAACGGAGAGAACGCTTATGGATCGTCAGATCAAAACAATCTATGGACAAGATGACGCGGTGACATTTTCGTAAATAAAATCACTTTTATTAATCTGGTGCGCTGCATTAAGGGTAAAAGGGTCTTTTGACTTAACATAAAACGCCAAACTCACGCTATTAAAATCCGCCTCAACACACATTGCACACTTCATCATAATATAACGCCATAGATATAAAACGCCAAACTTTGTTTTTAACCGATAAAGCTGAACAAACAATACTAAAACGACGGAACTTTATTACTAGCATTTACTGCAATAAAAATCGCGCCTAAAATATGCGTCAAAAACTTCCTATATAAACAAACTCTCAGAATTACTAAAATCCAAACCAAAACCACAAAAACCTATATTTTCCTCTACACCATTCATCTTATAAACGCCAAAAAAACCAAAATATCAAAGATTCAAATCCACGTTTCTTTGATATACACAATTTTCTCAATAAACTTTCACTCTATGCAATGAGCAAGATCCTCAATATAAACGCCAAAATATACAAAAACCACAAAACTTCAAAAAAGCCATTTCATGGAGATTCTGTTTTTGTTCTCTATAAAGTTTAGCTAAACGGGATGGATAACATTGTTACACATCTTTCTTGACTAAGGATTAACAATGTTATCCATTTCGTTCAGCAAAACATTATTGAGTTTAGCACGACCAAAAATAGAAGTTTATGGAAGTTTTATTTAGTGGCGTTATTGTTTTTTTTGGCGTTTGATTTCCTTGCCCGATCTTATATTGTTTGTTATTTAACTTCGAAGTAGCATGTTATGAACAAAGAGATAGAAAAAAGAAAAAGATGCAAAAAAAAAAAAAAAAAAAAACCCCGCCAAACTAAGAAATGTCTGTGTTCTATAGCATTGAAATAAAAAACGCCAAACTACTCTACACTGTCTCTAAAAAGACCATCTGTATGTGTTCTGTAAGAATGACAAATACAAAACGCCAAACTACTCTTCACTGGCTCTCGAAGACCTTGTCGATCTTCTTTTAATTACGCCCTGTTTGCATGTTGATGCGTAGTGTCCATAGGCTTTGCAGTTCTGACACTGTCTTTCTTTGGCCCCAGGTTTCGACTTTGATTTCTTTTTGTCAATTGCTATCTCCTGTTTAGATTTCAGGCACTTCCGAGAACCAGAACCTTTGGATTTATAACCTACAGGGACTCTTATGGGACTCTTATCATTTTTATATTGACCAGTTATCTCGGCAAATCTATCCCTAGAACTAGCGAGAGGAGCAACAATCTGCATATCTTGAACCTTCTTCATATAAGATTGAACATGATCCTTGTATAAGGATAGCTCCTCTTTATTACCAGATAAACGGTTCAAAGTGTATTCGGTTGAATAAATAACATCTCGCATCATACTTTGCACATCAAGATCAAGCTCGGTCATATATTCACGACTAATTGAGAATTCAGGAGAGCAGTTTGGGGAGGCCTCTTTGCGCCATCTATTCAGAATGTATTGTTTTGGAAATTCCCTAATGTCCATAAGTCTCAAAACATAGAATATATGTCTACATAGCAAACCAAACTGTTCAAAACGTCTGTATGAGCAACTGCATGTGCAATCAGACTTACGGAACAATACCTGAAAAACGCCAAAAACAATATCTCTATAACGCCATGCATAGAATGTTTGTCTAAAAAAGAAAAGAACACATTGCATATGATAAAAAACCATTAACAAAAAAAGCCATAAAACCAAAACGCCATTATTTACCTCAAATAAGGATGTACAAAGCTGTTGGAAGTCATTTACATAAAACTTAACAAACCCATCAGGCTGATCTTCGTAACGTTGATTTATGCAATCCGCAACTCCAATAAGCTCAGCTTGAACGTCACAAAAAATACTTTTTGTGTATATATCAACAGCTTGCCCTTCCAACAATTTGTAACTACTCTTCAACTAGGGTCTTTTGTATCGAGATTCATGATCATTTTTACGATGTGTGTGACGCTGTGCTTCTATTGCAGTCTCATAATGCGTCATGAACTCAACAAAAGTAGCTTTCGAATTGCACACTTGACCAAAAAAATGATTCTCACTCTCCGACCTGGATGTCGTTCGCATAAGACCAGACATATGCTCCATTCTATAGTATGCGGGGATCCAAGATTCCCTAAGTGCAAAAATATCAGATAGCCAGTCATTATCTTCTAAATTGAATTCTGCAATAACCGTTTTCCATTCTGATTCAAACTCTTCAGGTGTGAGAATATCCGTCCACACAACACCACAGATACGTTCTTTAAAATTGGTGGAATTGCATAGCCTAACACCAATCTATAAATAACACGAAAACGCCATGCATATATAAAAAAAACAAAAGACAAAACTTCATTAAAAAAACAGTAACAAGGTACAAAACGCCATGTAACTTAAAACGCATTGTATACTAAAACGCCAAAGGTAAAAAAAACATAACAACCTTCAAAGAAAGTTTATGCATCACATGCCACATGCACAACCGATGCCTCGTGTCAACAAATACAACAGAGATAGCCTTCTTCATCGCTGGATCTTGGTCAGTGACAACAACTTTTGGTTGAGAACCAACAACTTTAAGAAAAATTCTTAACAACCAAATATACGTATCAACAGTTTCCGACGCCAACAATGCTGCACCAAATGTAATATTGCAGTGATGATTGTCTATACCAGTGAACAGTACAAACACCATAGAGTATCTGCACATGAAAACACCATGAGAAATGAAACAAAAATAAAACGCCATTGAATGTAAAGTAGTAAAACGCCATTGCATGCTAATAAAACGCCATTGCATGTAAAATATAAAAACGCCAAGCATGTGAATTAATAAAACGCTAAAAACAAAGAAGTTGAATTATAAAAAATTACTTGTTGGAACGATACGTGGCGTCAAACAAAATCACATCACCAAACACGTGGTAATTACGTTTGGCTTGATCGTCACACCAAAAAAGACCCTTCAAACGATTGTCTTCGTCTGTGATGTAATCATACGAGAAATTAGGCTGCGAATGTTTTTATTTCATTCAAATGTTTCACAACCATATCAGTGTCATATTCCCCTATGAACAAGTTAATTTGCCTCTTATAGTTCTTAAATTCAACTTTGCTTGCGCCCACGTCTTCAAAACCGTCAAAACAAGTCTTCATAACATTAAACGCCTTGACAGGACCCAAATTCAGCTTAGACATGCTGTGTATAACATGCTTCTGGAGCTGAGTGAGGTATCGTTCTGTTGGAAGAAAATGCTTATCAGGACGTTCAACAAGTTCATGATTGTGCTCCTCAACAAACTTATAAACCTTCCAAAATCCATCCTCAAATTGTACACATAACAGTGCACCACAATCAGTCCTCTTGGAAAAGTTAGATAGCACTACTCGCTCCTTTTGATTGGGGTCCAACGTATCAACCTTCTTGTCCTTATATACCCCAGCTCTCGTACACAAGAAATACTTAATATGTAAGACACCTTCAGAGTTTGTCTTTGTAGTCCCTTTCCTGACTGAAAACCCACACTATTGGCATACTTAACATACATTGAATAACAATCATCAAGGCTTGAGAATACCATGTCCTTTCTGGGCTTTAATTCTTCACTGACGTCAGGAATGATAAATGGTAATCCAGTTTTGGGGCAATGCCTTTGACTCGAGGAAGAGACTTCGCCTGAGAAAACAGAGGAAGGAACAGAAAAAATCAGAAAAACAGAGTGATGTCTCGTAATAACATTATACATTAAAACGCCATTAATTGAATAATAAACAAGACATAATAAACACACAATGAAAATGCCAAAATTAACAAAACTAATGTTACCACAAATTAACAAAATAGTAATAACTGATATTCACAAATACTACTAAATAAAATTAAAAACTAATCAAATAGACGAAAAACGCCAATGATCGTAAAAACATAACAAATACACAAGAACGTAAACGACAATTAAAATTAATATCGAAAACTCCAATTGCAGTTATGAATAATAGATTAAATATCAATTAAAACGGGATTAAATTGCATAATTGAATAACGCTATGGAAAATCATACAACACATTAAAAAAATAACAATACAAAAAAACGCCACAGAACAATGATAAAAGAACAAAACGCCATATTTGTTGCATGATTTGTTGGAACGAAAATAGAAAACGCCAACGAATTTTACTTTGTCGAACAGAATCCACGTTAAACGCCATAGATCTGAGAAAGCTTGCAAAGGAGGTAACAACTAACAATAATCTTTGGAGTTTTAATTTGAAAGAGATTTATAAGGCGAATAAGGAGTGAACGTATAAAAGGACAATCGTACCCCCGGATAACAATTAGGGCCCCCAGCCACGTGTTGGGCCATGATCCGTTCTCACACTTTTCACCGTTCTCTCTTGAACCCGTTTATATATATATATATATATAGGACAAAGATCCGTTAGGAACCACCCTTTATTGCGAGAACCCCGAGAACCAATGTGAACACAACAAAAAATGCCTAAAAATAACTAAAAAACACACAATTTTTTTTAATATTTTTTATGTTAAAATCGCTACTTTTAGTAGCAAAAAAAAAAAAATTAAAAACTTTTTTAAAATTTTTTTTTTTGGCTACTAAAAGTAGCGATTTTAACATAAAAAAATATTAAAAAAATTTTTTTAGATTTTTTTAGGTTTTTTGAGTTTAGTTTTTAACATTTTAGCTTGGGGGGGGGGGGGTTAGGTTTTTTTATGGTTTTTTTTAGCTATTTTAGGTTGTGTTCACATTGGTTCTCGCGGTTTTCGCAATAAAGGTGGTTCTCGCATGAACCTTATATATATATATATATATATATATATAGGTAGAGGATCCTGTAAAAAGTGCTCAAAGTGTGAGAAGTGTATTATAACACTATATATAATACTATATAACACCATATAAACACCGTATAACAATATGTAACACCATATAATACCATATAACACTTTGTAACACTATATATCATTATATAACAAATATAACACTATAGGTTGTCTGATAGCATGTCTATGATAGATGTATAGTGTTATATTTGTTATATAATGATATATAGTGTTACATAGTGTTATATGGTATTATATGGTGTTACCTATTGTTATATGGTGTTATATAGTATTATATATAGTGTTATAATACGCTTCTCACACTTTAGGCCCTTTTTACACTATCCTTACCCTATATATATATATATATAGGACAAAGATCCGTTAGGAACCACCCCTTATTGCGAGAACCGCGAGAACCAATGTGAACACAACAAAAAATGCCTAAAAATAGCTAAAAAACACACAATTTTTTTAATAGTTTTTATGTTAAAATCGCTACTTTTAGTAGCAAAAAAAAATTTTTTTTAATTTTTTTTTCTTTTTAGAAAAAAAAAATTTGGCTACTAAAAGTAGCAATTTTAACATAAAAAATATTTAAAAAAAATTTAGATTTTTTTAGGTTTTTTTAGGGTTTAGTTTTTAGCATTTTAGCTGGGGGGGGGGGGGGGGGGGGTTAGGTTTTTTTTTTGTGGGCGGGGGGTGGGGTTAGGTTTTTTTTTAGGTTTTTTGGGGGTTTTAGTTTTTAGCATTTAGCTTGGGGGGGGGGGGGGTTAGTTTTTTTTAGGTTTTTTTTAGCTATTTTAGGTTGTGTTCACATTGGTTCTCGCGGTTCTCGCAATAAAGGTGGTTCTCGCATGAACCTTACTCTCTCTATATATATTTATATATATATATAGGGAGGAGCTCATGCGAGAACCACCTTTATTGTGAGAACCGCGAGAACCAATGTGAACACAACCTAAAATAGCTAAAAAAACCTAACCCCCACCCCCCCCCCCCCCCCCAAAAAAAACCTAACCCCCCCCCCCCCCTGTAACGCCCCAAAATCTGAATGTTAACATTTGTCGTGTGTTCCTATATGACACGTCATGAAATAAATAACTAGGCTATTTAACCTAGTTAAGAGTACGGTCAAAAGTATTAAATGATGAAGGTAGTGTCAGTTATGTTTTAAAGGCAAACCCGAGGGGCTAAAGTGGAACTAATGAAAGTTAAGTTATTAAATAACTTATCACACATAAACACACACATACGTGTGTTCGAGAAGGAGCAGGAGGCTCCCATGGAGCCTCAAACCCTAACTTCATCTTTATGCTCAAATTGAAAGGCAAGATGATGCTTAAAATCATAACCGAGCATGGATAAATGATCACCATCACGAGGGGATCATAAGGTATGTCTTAAATCTAAGATTCGTGATCATGTGTGAAGTGGGTTATGTTCAAATCCGTGAGTTAATATGAAATTGATCATGTACAAGGGTTAGAATCATCGTATAGAACATGGGTTACGTATGGTTTGTGTTAATTTGATGATTAGAGGTGAAACCCGTTAGTTAGGGTGAAGATGATGACTAGAATCACCACCTATGTCAAAGTCTTGTTGAAAGATTGATGTATTATGTGGGTATGATGAATTCTTGTTAGATGAATTAGGAGAAATATGATGATGATATGTTTGATGTTTGTTTGGGAATGATACATGATGATTAGTAGTAGGTTTTGATGGGTTATGTATGAGTTTAGAAGAATTATGCATGAATTAGTTGTACGTGATGCTTAAAAGGTAGTACACACACTAAGCGTATGATAAAATGTATATAGTGTTGACCGTATAGTCGGCTATGATATTACGAGTATATGATGATAAGTCGATAGTTAAATATGGTTAATAGTTGACTCTTGAGAGTCAACTAAGTATAAGAAACATGATTTGACTCGTTGTCGTAAAGGTGGGATTATAGGAAGTCGTTTGGTACATGTTATGTTAATATGCGTTAATTGTGATTACATGATGAAGTACATGTGTTGGAAAGGATATGAAGTTGATTATATGTTTTAATGCTCGTTAGAAATGACTAAGGAAAGTTAGGTGTGAAATATGTGATTGATACGATTGTTAACGTATACAAATGAGTATGCTAATAAGAGCGTGATTTCGATGAAATGAAAGTATAGGAATCACGTCGAGACGGGCTCAAGCATGAGGTGTTAACGGGTCACGAAGAGACAAGGAATCGGATACGAGCACGGACGCATAAGGTAAGTGATTTCTGTAATCACTTCTTAGTTCGATTAATTAATATGGTGTTTTAATTAACTAAACATGATGGATGAGGTCAAAAATGTGTCGTAGTCTTTCGCCGTAAATGATGGGATTAAAGTTGACCAAAATGCCCTTGATGGGTATTTTGGGCAAACGATCTTAAAAATAGTTTAGAAATAAGTTATTCGATTAGTGTAATGTTTTGGTCAAGTATGCAAGTGGGGAGTATGGTTTTGTAAGTCATAAACGTTTTAATGCGCAATTACCCTTAACGGGTCAAAATAAGCTTTTGAGCGAAAACGGGTGGAATAAGATGTAAGGTATCCGGGAATGAATCATTTATGACAAATGACCTTGAAATTATTAATTCATATGAAGTTAATGTCAAACCAACAAGTTATGTTGCTAAATGCATGAACGGGACAAGATTTGGTAAAAAGGGTAATTAGCCGAAGGCTAAAAGTCCCATATTTTGGTAGTCCAAATATTGGATTTTCACTCCATGTGATGGAGGATTAAATTACGATCACGTAGGAAAAAGAATCAGGTAAAACGGATCAAAAATGAGAGAGTTATGCTCGTTTCCGTAAAACCGGATCGCGTTGGGAATCTGCAGCAACCAGCTGCAGCTTTCTGTTAAAATGAGGGGCTCGCGTAGCGCGACTGGCAGTGGCGCTACGCGAGCATGTGTCAGTTTCGCAAAAATTCGTTTTTCATCAGTTTATGCAATGCGAACCCGTCTGAACCGTTTTTAAACGCGTATAAGCTAAGAATGACTAATTTATTCCTTGTTTTAGAGAAAGTAGATACGTATGAAGGTATGTATGTATGTATGTGTGTATGAATATAAGTGGTATGTATGAATGAATGTATGTGTGTATGTATGCAAGTAGGTATATATGAGCGTATATACGTATGTAGGCATGCGTGAAGATATGAATGTATGTATGTATGTAGGTGTGAATGTAGGTAGTATGTGTATGTATATATATATATATATCCAAGTGAGTATGTTCGAATGTATACACGTAGGTAGGGTTGTGTGAAGGCATGTAACAGGTATGTATGTAGGCATGTATGTATGTATGTATGTATGTATGTATGTGTGTATGTAGGTATGCACGTATGTAGGCACGTACATATGAATGTATGTACGTATGTATATAGGTAGTTATGTGTGAACGGATGTATATATGTAAGTATGTATGAAAGTATATACTCATGTATTCATAGAAATTGAGTATTGACGATAATAATAGCGTGCCTTGTGAACGTAGTGTAACGCAGGTACAACGAGAAAGTCTCACCACGGATTGTATGACTAGATGGAAAGCTGGGATGTAAAGAGTTAACAGAACGAAATGTAAACGTGAATAGATCTTGTATGTTTATAATGCATACTAATGTTATGAATTTTATGTGGTGAACGCAGGTAGTACGAGTCATGAGAATCATCAAGGATTAGAGATCGAGGATCGAGTCACAAGTTAGATTGTACGGGAGTGTTAGAGTACGTAATTGAGCGAAGCTAAGTTATGTTTTCTTATTGTAAATAAGTTCACTAAATGTATTTATTGAGAAAGAGTTAACTTTAAAAATGAATTTAAGTACGTCAAGATGTTTATAATGAAAGAAAATTTTATGCTACGTATTTCCGCTGCGACTTTTGTCAAATACGTATTAGGGTGTAACACCCCCCCCAAGCTAAAATGCTAAAAACTAAACCCCCAAAAAACCTAAAAAAATCTAAAAAAATAAAAAAAAATCTAAAATTTTTTTTTAATATTTTTTATGTTAAAGTCGCTACTTTTAGAAGCAAAAAAAAATTTTTTAAAAAATTTTAATTTTTTTTTTTTTTTTGCTTCGAGAAGTAGCGATTTTTTTATAAAAAATATTAAAAAAAAAATTTTTGTGTGATTTTTAGCTATTTTTAGGCATTTTTTGTTGTGTTCACATTGGTTCTCGCGGTTCTCGCAATAAGAGGTGGTTCTCGCATGATCTTCTCCCTATATATATAGGTAGAGGATTTTGTACATTAATCCAGAAGTGTAAGAAGTGTATTATAACACTATATATAAAACTATATAACACCATATAAACACCGTATAACACTATGTAACACTATATAATACTATATAACAAATATAACACTATATTTTGTCTGAGAGCATGTCTATGATAGATGTATAGTGTTATATATTGTTATATATAGTTACATAGTGTTATACTGTGTTTATATGGTGTTATATAGTGTTATATATAGTGTTATAATACACTTCTCACACTTCTGAATTAATGTACACTATCCCTACCCTATATATATATATAGGAGTTGGCCAGAAAGTCCAAATTTCCTAAAAAGTGTAAAAAGTCATAAAACACCATAATGTCAACCATAAAACACACCAAAAACCCACAAATAATATGATGAAGATTACTAAAACATCATGTATGTGGGTTTTGTGTTGTGTTTTAGATGTTAAGGCTCTGATTGTGGGATGACAAATATTATTGTGTTTTATGTTGTTTAGCATTGGGTGTTTTATATTCATAGTTCTACGATGGTGTGTTTGAAGTTTTTATGGACTATTAGAGTTTGAATATGGTGTTTTAGTAATATTCATTCTATTATTTGTGAGTTTTAGGTGTGTTTTATGCCTGAAATTATTGTGTTTTATGACTTTTTACACTTTTTAGGAAAAACACACTTTCCGTAGGATCCCCACTCATATATATATATATATATATAGGATTGAGTTCATTTGTGAACCCTTCCTTATTTATGAACAAAACGAACAAATTCTGGCCGTAGATCTTATTAAATTAAACATAAGGGTAGGATTGTCTTTTAACATATATATATTTTTAATTCAAATTTTCTTTTTCAAAAATTATGTTCAGTTACCAGGAAAAATAACCACCCATCCTGTCATAATTCAATTTCAATTCATGATGGAAAAAAAACCGTCTCCATATTTTCCCAGATTGTTCCTCAGTTCAAGAAATTTCATACCTTAACCATCTTCGTTTCATTCTAATTTTGTTACACTAACGATTTTTAAATTATGTCAGACACGAACACGAACGAACTGCCAGCCAATTCGTTAATTCCTCATAGCCCCGAACGACTAGGGGAAGATCATATGTAAGTAGGTTCCATCGAACATCAAGGTATAATTTTTAAACATCATGGCCCCGAACGACATGGGGAAGTTCATGCGTTTACTAACGATTTATAAATTTTTGACAGACACGAACACGAACGATCAGCATGTTGTCTCAGCCAATTTGTTAAGTCCTCATGGCTCTGAACATTTAGCAGAGGATCATGTGTTTGTAGCTTCCATTGATCATCAAGGTACAATTTTAAAACATACGTGTATATAAGTTTGTATCCAGTTTCGCAAGGACAAGAATACGTAGTTGTATGAACAATTGGACCGGGAGAGAAAGCAATTAAGAAGAGTAAAAAAACCGACATGGAAATGCAATTTTTGCAATAAATGAGTTAGGGATCATGACAAGAGGAATTGTCCGCTTAAAAAGCTAACCCGGTTAAGGACGATTCGTCAACCGAAGAAGAAGATGATGTATACGAAGAATCCGAAACCGAAGAATACGTGTCCGATGATTTTGGTAGTGAAGAGTAGGTTACGTAAATTGTAACAACATTCAGTTGTTTTTTTCATGTTCTCCTTCAGTTTTAGGTTTTTTTAAACATGACAGTTGATGTTAGCTTAAACTAGTTCTTATCGTAATTTTGTTTACGTGTTTTTATGGTGGTGCTATATGTTTTTGATATATCATGTATAACTGGAGTCTATGGGTTTTTAAGTTTTATCCATTACACATGATTGTTAATTGACAATCTTCCTGTGGTCTCTACTAACTCGCGATATGTGATACATGTTACAGTTACAAGTAGTACAGTAGGTTATAAGAGCATAACTGGTCGCAGTTCATGAGTATTCACAGTCTCGTAGGTTAGAATGTTAGAGCTGCACATGTGTTTGTGTTGTGCGTAATCCCAGCAATCGCTACATTTGAAAATACCCTGTTAAAATGTTTTTTTAAAAGGTACAAATTAATACAGATGCCAGCAGTGTATATTTTGTGACATCCCAGTTTTGAGTTTATTAATGATGCAGCATGCGTGAGTCTAATTGAAGTCCCTTTTTCATCTACTATTACATTCCATGTTGCATAAAAGGGTATCTATGTGTCTGTGTTATAACGTATACAGATATAGTTCAGCTGTTTATAAGGTTATCAAGTATCTATGGATGTTCATAGACAATGTACACGTGTTCTCTATCGGGTCGCAATATGGTATACAGGTTACATCAACTAGTAATTGAGTAGGTGGCAATGTTTTGAGTTACGCATGTGCATTTTGCATCTGGTGTTTTCATGTAGGAAATAGTTTTTAGAATAACATGGCTGTATGTGGTTTTCGTAATGTAAGTGGTACAAATGAAACTTGTGTTGCCCACTTGTGCATAGACTAACGTTCGTATAAATCAGACTGTCAAGGATATTTACTACTTTTATAAATGCATAACAAACATCACTGTTACCCTAATATTTAAAACAAAGGAATATTGGATATGGTTAACATTATACCGACTACGATAGTTCAACATAAACCCAGCGCAACCAAGCGTATTAACTAGTCTGTTTACCAACACGAGCTAACCCAAAAGTAAAGATATTGTTTAGATACAAAGAAAATAAACTAAACAAATCAAAAGACATCTGTAGTACTCATCCGATGTAATCAACTTCACAGCAAATTTCTTCCTAAGTTGTGCTATCTTTGTCTTTGCTTTTGCCATTTCAATTGGAAACCCAACGTCCCAGCGATCTTCAATGATCCCCATCCAAGTTTCCATGTGTCGCATCGTGTATATTCCCCAGTCTTCATGGTTTCCTATGGTTGCCCAACCAATATCTAACCGAACAGGATCTCGAGCTCCAATCTCATGGCATCGGGGATGGCGAACACACTTTAGGTATTTCACAACCACATCTTTCTGCACACAAAAAATAACTTGGTGTAATAAAGAAACGAGACACATGTGTAAACCCTTTTAAGCCCTAATTAACCCTTTAAATTACATATCACCACATAAAGTTCTTAACGAAATTTACTTTCTTCACCTTCAGAACATATAATCGGATCTGCTGCACTATTTTTAAATAAGCCTTTCTGTTTACCAGCTATCCATTCGCTTTTTCTCCCTACATATTTGTATTAACACCTTCATTTAACGATATGTAAGACCATTTAACCATCTACAATTTATTGTTTACCAAATATCACTTACTAGTCCTCATTTTTTATCCTTATAAATCACCTAAGACAAACCAACAAGGAAACAAACTCAGAATGTATTAGAAACAAACAGGTCTAAGCCTTAATTGAATGAGAAACTAATAAACAATATTATGGAAAACAAATCAATAAATTGCTACACGTACATATATGTACATATCGGTTTGCCCAATTATAATACACATGTGTACTTTGTCTTTTACACATGTGTATTATTACAATCGCTAAGTTCACAGAGTACACCATTTTAAAACTGGAAGAAATACACAACATATCACAATGTTTTCATTATGACGTTTGAACAAATACACCTCTAATCGGTTCGTTTTACACAGCACACCTAACTGTACAAAGAAATATTTCGCATGTCATACATATATGTACATTTCAGTTTGTCCAACTTTAATACACATGTGTACTTTTGTCAATTACACATGTGTATTATTACAACTGTTAAGATAACATATTACACCATTTTATACAAACCTCATTACAAAACATTTTTTTAATAAACAATGAAATCGATTGAGCCAAAAAAAAGGCCAAACTACATGAGTTTAAGATACTGGCTTAAGTACACAAAAAAATCATGATGCAACACTATGTAATCAATCCTGTTACACATAATCTACTTTGTTCATACACAATAACTAAACCAAACTTTAAATTGAACAGATTTCGCTCCCGATGTGTACACATGAACAGGGTATCCATATCAATCGTTCAAGATTTTATAAACGGCAGAAATACACAACAAGTCACAACGTTACATGCTGAAGTTTGAACAAATACACATGTAATCGGTTCGTTATACACAGCAGACTACATCGTATGCTTTATAGTGAAATTATTTAGCGAGATTAGGGCAGAACTACCATAAACATTGGCCCAACAATGACAACAGAATAAAAATAAAAACTAACTAGTAAGAATAAAACATTACCAAACCGGAAGAAATACACTACCAATTTACTGATTACACATACCAATCGAAACCCTAGCTTTTGAATCAAGAGGATCTGTGTGCATAAAGAAGCACTGTACGCAACCTTTTCATGAATAATACACAATTTAACGATACCTAGCTTATGATTCTTCTAGATGAAACTCGATTGTAGAAATCCCCGGAGAGAGAGAGAGCGGCGAAGATGCAGCGTTTGTTTTTCTGGGTTTACAAGGAGAGATAATTTTGATATGCAGGTGTTTTTGATGAAGCTAGAAGCTATAACTTTGTAATTGACAGGCCTATTATTACGGGTTTCAAATTCTACAATATGATTATTATTTTCGTGGGTTTCAATGGATTAGAAGAACAAATAATTACGATACTGCCCTTGAGCAGTTATTTTAAAGCAGGTTTTTGTTTTTTATTAATTAAAAAATCCCTTTAAAATAAGATCATGATCTCCTCATCCAACGGCTAGGATATGTTCGTTTTGGTTCACAAA
>JARYGA010018740.1:0-2500 GCA_030545235.1 Helianthus tuberosus
GCTGTGCTGCCGGAATGTTACCTTAAAGCAAGCATCCTTGTGCCATCATCGGTCCAGACTACAGCTAACATGGGTGTTGGCAAGCTCAAGCGACTTTACCCATAGGCACGCTTGCCTGAATACCTATGGGGCCATGCAGGAACTACGTGGGTCGATGATACATATTGGGCGTGCCCAATTCCACAGCAAGCAAGCAAGCAACGCCCCTATAGGCAGATTCCACACGCTTGAACTAGCAATTGCAGGCTGGCTGTGCTGCCAGAACGTTACCTTAAAGCAAGCTTGACGTGTGCCATCATCTCGTCCAAACAATAGTACCCAACATGGCTGACAAGCTCTACCGACTTTACCCATAGGCACGCTTGCCTGAATACCTATGGGGCCATGCAGGAACTACGTGGGTCGATGATACATATTGGGCGTGCCCAATTCCACAGCAAGCAAGCAAGCAACGCCCCTATAGGCAGATTCCACCCGCTTGAACTAGCAATTGCGGGCTGGCTGTGCTGCCAGAACGTTACCTTAAAGCAAGCTTGACGTGTGCCATCATCTCGTCCAAACAATAGTACCCAACATGGCTGACAAGCTCTACCGACTTTACCCATAGGCACGCTTGCCTGAATGCCTATGGGGGTGCCAAACTACCGAAGTGGGGCTCAGCATACGTTTGACACCTCTTTCCTCTCCCTTGGGCACTCTTGGGGTAAAGACAACCGTCTCATCTCACTCACAATGCATGTGCTTGCCTTGGCCTTGGCATGCCTTCCTAGCACATGCTTGTCCTTGGCATGCCATCCCAGCACACACCAAGGCATGCCATCCCAGCACATGCCTTGGCATGCCATCCCAGCACATGCCTCTCTACCCCAAGAGTACTACCACCCCCCTATATATACATTCTGCACAAAAAGTAAAGTGACAGGAACAGACATTAATTTTTTGAGAAATCATAATTTTTGAAGGCAAGCACGTGGTCAGCCACGCTTTCAGGTCGTCGTGCGGGAACAAGGGCAGCGTGCTGGGCAGCGTTCTAGGCAACATGCCATGATGTGGGGCGCTTCCAAGGCAGCATGGCTTGTTTACTAGGCAACATGCTGCAATGTGTGGGGCATCGATCGATTAACTAGCAAACGTCGTTGTTGCTTGTAGGCATCGTGTGGGGCATTTACAAGGCATCGGGCTTGATTTATAGGCAACGGGGCTTGGGGAGACCGACGCCTTGCTTGTATAGGCTTTAAACCTCGCGTCTCGTGTGCTTCTATCATGCCCATGCTTGGGCACAGGGGTTGCTCAAGCCCCTGGTCTCCCCTATATATACATTTTGCACAAAAAGTAAAGTGACAGGAACAGACATTAATTTTTCGAGGAATCATAATTTTCGAGGTTTGCTGGTCGTCGAGGCAACGTGGGCAGGCAACGTGGGGGGGAGGGGCGCTTGGTGGGGGGGAGGGAGGGGAGAGGGGCGCTTGTTCTCAGTCATCGTTGGGGCATTTGGGCTGTTATGCGCGCCACCAGCCTCCTTTGGCTTGGGCGCTCTCCTACCTTGCCCGGGCATGGGCTGCTCAACACCCACCCCTCCCCTATATATACATTTTGCACAAAAAGCTAAGTGACAGGAACAAACATTAAATTTTTGAGGAATCATAATTTTTCAAAACCCCATCAAACGACGTCGGATTGGCATGAAATTTTGCGTGAGACCTCGGTAACGTGTTTTAAGGTGTTTGGATGAAAGAAATTCAGTTTTCGGGTCCCGAGGGCCCGTTGGCCCGGCTCGGTCGGCCCGTGACGCTTGTTTGACGTGGATTGTCCGTAACCCCATGAAAGAACGTCGGATCATCCCGAAACTTTACGTGGCTGTTGTAGGGCCCAAGTAGGGTGGTTTCGGGTCACGGGCTGATTTGATCGGGTCAAAACGTTGACTGGGCTCGGGTCGGGACCGAGCGCCCGTGTGGTTCAACCATAACCGTATCAAACGAGGTCGGAACGGCACCAAACTTCATGTGAACCACCGGGACAAGTTGACGGTGGTCTTGGGAAATAATAATCTGGATTCGGGCCCACGGGCCTGCGGGCCCGGTAAGTTCGTTTTCTCGGGATTCTTCGTAACACCACCAAACGACGTCGGATAGCCACGAAAGCTGACACGGTTGTTCACGGGCATTCTTATGGTGGTATCGGGTCACGGCTTCACGTCTCGGGTCAACGTGTTGACCGGGCCATGTTCGGGCCCGATTTGTCGTTGGGCCTTGGGTCGGGCCCGTTGTGCTCGGATCGACACCAAACTTTGTACAGGTTGTTCACGGGCCATTCTTACGTGGTTTGCGAACAGGAGTTCACGTTTTCGGGTGAGGTCTTCATTTGGGCCTTGTTCGGGCCCGATGTGTCGTTGGGCCTTGGATCGGGCCCGTTGTACGTCGGATCGCCACGAAAGTTGACACCGTTGCTCGCGGACATTTTTATGGTGGTGTCGGGCCACGGCTTCACGTTACGGGTCAAC
>JARYGA010018741.1:0-20431 GCA_030545235.1 Helianthus tuberosus
AAAAGATTTTCACCATTCATATCTCCACGGTCTATATGGAGATATGTTGGCTAACTGGTCGGGGGTTAAGGGAACGGTTTGGTAAGAGTCTTGCCTTGTTCAGTGTATAGAACCTGCAATGACCTGGGTCAAATTTAGTAGGACCTCCTTCAATACCCACTGGTATTGGATGGCGGGGGTCCAAACTCTTTGATCCCCTCAAATGTAAGCTACTATTAAAACTTTAACCCAGATACTTAGGACTGTATCCCTGCTGACTCAGACTACTTAGCCGAGGGTAACGTCACCTTCAAAAGAGGGGCCTACCACATTACGCATTAATAACTTAATTAATTATCTTTCAATAATCCAACCCTTTAGGATTGTATCCTTGCTGACTCAAACTACTAGGTTGAGGGTAACGTCACCTTCAAAAGAGGGGCCTACTACTATAACTAAGATAATATCTTAAAAAGTGGAAAAGTGCGGAAATAATCAAAGGTTACACTAAACACGAGTCGGATCCAAGTGATTCATCTTGTCTATCTGTTTTTATTTTTATTTTATTTTTCAGCATTTTAGTTAGTTTTATTTTTCTAGTTTAAAAACTTTTTTCTAAACTTTTGATTTGATTAGACGTTGAGGATAAACCGGTATTAAAAGCTTTTGTGTCCTTGAACGACCTCGGTATCTTACCAATATTATACTACGCTCACGATGGGTGCACTTGCTCATATGTGTGTTTAGTGTTAGTAAATATCGTGTTTTATAAATTTAAAACTTGGCTAAAATGTGTTAAAGGGCTTAAAATATACATTAAAAACTATACAACACTTTACACGCATCAGGTATTCAAGCAGTAACATAAGTTTGTTGTTCGTGAGTTTGTTTTGAGTGTAATTGAAACTTGATACCCAACAAATAGAGCTTATTATTATTAAAGAAAAACAAATTATGTAGAGAATGTCAATAGAGATTTGAAAAAAAAAGTTTGCACCAAGTCACGCGTGTCTTTGGTCTAATTCAGCGTGTCTTTGGTCTAATTCCCTAAAATACAAGAAAATACTATATGAATATACCAGGCCATTTTTTAATCCTATTCAACAGTTGTCCAAGCAAATTTTACTTATGGTATGGTTCTTTTTTTATTTTTACTAAAGTTGACGGTGATACCTGGAATGAAGTGGTGGAATGGAGACTTTTTGAAGAACACTTCCAATAATAACAACTTCTCTCAAATTGCATGTACGGGATTGCAGACAAGACACAAATCCTTAATAATTGAACTTTGAGGAAAGTAAAATGTCGGTTAATGTTTTAAATAACACCACATTTTTGGTCAAAAAAATAATTAAAAAAACAAATGGCCTTCATGAAATATGTTTTCTACGTCTTAAAACATGAATTCTCCTAATATAATCATGGCTAACAGAACTTCCTGTCATCTATATACAAGTATAATATCACAACAGTTAAATAATGTGTAAACAAAAAACCTTGCTCGTTGTATTACAAAATAAAAGTTACTATCTTGTAATACTAAATAAATCAACAATAAGTAAATTACTTTTCTTTCATCAAAATAACGAATTTCCTTCTGTTAAGGTGCAAACAAATCTAACAATTATAATACTTATAACTTAACCCATTTAATACTCTTAATTTTTCTTCACTTTTTTTTCGTAAACAATTTACTACTTATAAAGTAAAATGTCTTTTATATGCATACCATTACACCCAACTTTTGAAATCTAATAGTACTATTAAGTGTTGAAACCAGTCGACCCCAACCCTAAACATCCCTATAGGGCTGTAAATGAACCGAACGTTCAGCGAACAGTTTGTGAACCGTTCGGCGGGAAGTTCGTTTATGTTCGTTCGTTTAGTAAATGAACGAACACGAACAAGAAATTTCGTTCGTAAAGTTAAAACGAACGAACATGAACAGAGGTTGCGTTCGTTCGTTTATATTCGTGGAACGTTCGGTAATGTGTTCGTTTATGTTCGTGAGCGTTCGGTAATGAGTTCATTTATGTTTGCTTGTTAATATTTATTTGTGTTAGTTCGTTAAAGGTTTTTATATGTTGTATTTTGTTTTATTATTTATGTTTTTTAAAATTTTGAAACCCTAGTTATTTTATATGCCTCTCACAACATCCCTCATTTCACTATTTCAATTTTAGTTTGTGTTAAGGCTTAACAAACTCTTAATTTTGTGGTTATCATGTTTTTGATAATCACGCCAACTCTGTTCGGATAATTATGTTAAGTGTTTATTTATTTTTTTTGGATTATTCGTAATGTTTGTGATGAAAATGCTGATTTTATTCTAAAATGAATATTGTGTTGATAAACGTCGTTTGTGTTCATTTATGTTCATGAACATTTGTTAGAGTTCATTAGCATATGGTAAGTGTTCGTGAACAGTTCACGAACATGTTTGTTTCCATAATGAATGAACACGAACAAGAAATCTCATTCGGTAAGCGTTCGTGAACAGATCATGAACAAGCTTGTTCCTTAACGAACGAACACGAACATGGCCTTGTTTGTGTTCGTTCGGTTCGTTTACAGCCCTACATCCCTAGTTAAAAAAACTATTAAGAAATCAAAGATGTAAAGCACCTCTTATATATCTCGATGATTGAATCATCCAATGTGGGCAAAGGTTGAACTCCTGCAGACAAACCTATCGACAAATTTCAGTTCACAAACATGAGTAAAACCGAACCATAACATCAAACGGATCAAAACCTGGAAGCACTTGATCTTTTTCTTTAGTTTTTTCCACAATAATATCAGCCAAAGTGCGTTGTGGCCTTGCATCCTTGGAGAAGAAAGCTTCCAGCAGCCTCTCCTCATCCGCATTAATTTCCTGTTGTGTTTTCAAAACAAACAATATTTCAAGCAAAAAGTTATTGGTTCACAAATCGCCCAAACCAAAAAAAGTCGGCCGGTTTCCAATTCTGTTTTTATGGTTTGACAATTAATAGTTTGAAATATGGAGCCGCCCGTGTAAACCAACCAAACAGACAACTTTAACATTTATTATCTTTTTATTTTATTTTAGAAATATAAAGTTATTTATACAAATCATGTTATGAACTATTCTTATCAATGCTTTTTAAAAAATTAATACATAATCATACTTTTTTGAAAAATTGGTCTGAAACCGCAAAAAAACCGAACGTCAAACCAGTTCGATATGTATTTTCCTATAATGCTACCCAAAATTTTCATCAAAACCGACCGAACATGACCGCGAACAACAACTATATTTCTAATAATTAAAAAGGCCTCATCAACATATCATAAACATATTCAAAGAGTATACCATTAAAAACACCTCATAACCACCAATCAATAACTATAAAATAACTTCATCGTCTTCCCGAGGGGCGTGCCATGAGCTGGACCGATCATAATTCCACTTTGGGAGATTCTTTAGATCATCCACCAGACCTGCAAGTGTTTAAAGCTCACAAAAAAAACAAATAAACTTAAATTGTTTGAGCATAAATCAATAACTAAAACTCAAATATTAAGCTAAAAAACATGAAGCACTAACTGGAACACACAATTCTCATTTGAGCATTATAGTTCTAGTCAGTAATCACATACCGAAACAATAACACTTAGATAGAGCTTCTTGAATAAACATCCAATATTATTATTTTGACTTTATTTTTTGTATTCTACAAAACCCAATACTAATTTTCCATGTATTTAGGATCAAGAAAATCATATTTGAAGAATCAGGCAGAGTCGCCAAACTGATTAAAATTACCTAACCAAATGCTGATTAGAATTATCTATTGTACCACACCAATTGTTGCTTGTAATGGGGTTAAGTATGAGTAGGAACCTGCAAACCTGAAACAAAATACCCAAGTCCTATCTCTCACGGTAATGGGTTGGCAAGTTCAACATGTCCATAACCTACAAATCGACCATCTCTCACGGCAAGCCTCACGTCCAGAACTTCACCAGCATCTTTGAACATTTATACATATTATAAAACAATCATTAATTTACCAAAAAAACAACAAAAGACAGTCCAAATCAACTATCATATCGTTATTACCTCATCTCTACACATGTTCTAGATCCACCTCCAATTTCATAAATCTGAAATCACCACAAATAAAAACTTAGCTATTTTGGTGTTCTTTACCTTATTAAAGAAAACTGATGTATATATAAAGAAACCTTAGCTATTTTGGTGTTCCTGACGACGAACACTGTCTTCCCCTTCAGATCGGAATAAACCACAGCAGAGATGACCGGAAGAAACCTTCAGTTAGGGTTTCTTCAAATCGGTGTTCATGTGCTTTCAATTTCATTGATGTTTGTTTTTCATCTCCGGTTGTTCAGCATTTGATTTCATCTCAAACCATCAGCACTCCAGACATCCTTCATCACAGATGCCGGAACCCTAGTCTCCTCCACCGGTGGTTCAAACGTTCCAGATCTAGATCTGAGAGAAAGAGAGAGAAAGAGAGGAGAAAATCTGATGAAGTTTATGAGATGTGAGTTGTGAGAGAGAAGGGAATGGAAAGGGCGATCCGCGTGAAGTGAATATCAGACGTCCAGATCGTGATCCGTCTGAAAAAAGTGAAAAAAATGGACGGTTGATGATGAATCAGTCGAAGGGTAAAAAGTTTGTATTTTCTTGTGCTTTAAATCTTGTACATTGTGCATTAAGTCTGTTTTCAACACATTGGCAAATTACCAATCCTATCCTCTGGATATCCTTCTATATATAGTATATATATATATATATATATCAACTAAAATAGATAATCCAATACCTATTGATGCATAACTAGTAGTATATTTTAAATCTCGGTTGTAGCTTGTAATATATAAATATATGAAATAGAGTAAATGTTGCAATGCACGACTATTTTGATCAATGTGTTTGTTTGTGTGATTGTTCGCATTAAATATTGTTTTGTGATATTAATACTTGGTAAATGTTTATAATCCATATGGACAACGAAGTGAATCAGGAAAACCCGAATAACGATAATAACGGGAACCAATTAGATAACAGTGTCATCCAACATATAGTGGCACTAGGGATTATAGACGCTATGCCATATATTATCAAAAAGGTTAAGGAAGCTGAAAATAATAAAACTAACGGTGGAAGTAAGCGACCACCTACTGAGCCCAGTCACAGCGTAAACAATGGACCACTACTTCAATTGCCTATTCCAAAAAGAAGAAGAACCATGTCTTATGGTTGTTCTTATAAAGAATTCTGGTCTTGTAAACCAATGGAATTCTCGGGCAATGAAGGAGCCATTGTAGCTCTACGTTGGATAGAAAAGACTGAGGCAGTCTTAAAAATAAGCAAGTGTGCAGAAGAAGATAAAATCATGTTTGCTTTCAGTCTTTTTAAGAATGCAGCTCTAGAATGGTGGAACACTATTCTCCAATCTAGGGGAAGTAACAGAGTTTACAATATGGAATGGACTGAGTTTAAGAACATGGTTGAAAGAAAATTTTGTCCTCCCAATGAAAAAGAACAAATAGCTAATAAGTTCTTAAACCTTAGAATGACTGGAGTAGACTGCAAAGGTTACACTACCATATTCTTCGAATATGCTAGAATAGTGCCAACCCTAGCATCACCCAAACCAATATTAATCTCCCGTTACATCTGGGGATTAATCAGTGAGATTAGACACATAGTCAAGGCAGCTAGACCACAAACCATAGAATAAGTAGTAGAACTAGCTAATACCTTGACTGATAAACTAGTACGTACGCAAGAAGAGAACCAGAGAAAGAACCTAGTTCAAAAGCTCACCCAAGAATTTCGCTACGGTAATTCCAACCGTGGGAAAAACATAGCTTCCACTTCTGCACCTTACTATAAGTTCTGCAAAAAGAAGCATTCAGGAAGATGTTCCACATACTTCAACTTCTTCAAAATACCGGGACACAAGAAAGAAGACTGCAGGAAAAAACCTAGTAATGGAGTATGCTTCAATTGTGGAGAAAAGGGGCACATAAGCCGAACTATCCGAAACTAGCTCCAGCCATGAACAACAAGACTACTAAGAATGCTAGGGCATTTGTTCTAACAGTCGAAGAAGCAAAAAATGATTCCGGACGTGATTGCCGGTACGTTTTTAGTTAATGAAGTTTTTGCTAAAGTATTATTTGACTATGGTGCGAACCAAAGTTTCATTAATACTTCGTTTTGCAAACTTCTCAATCAACCATTAACTAAACTTCAACAAGAATGCCTAGTAGAAACGGCAAATGGAGAATCCATTAAGATCACTAAAATCTTGCAGGGAGCAAGAATAGAAATTTTAAACCATAATTTTATTGCTAATCTTTACCCAATGAATCTGGCTGGATTCGATATTGTATTGGGAATGGATTGGTTAGTAGCCAATAAAGCCAGTATTCTATGTGATAAAAAGTCAATACAAGTAAATTCACCAAAAGGTGAAAAGATCATAATTAAAGGAGATAAGCTGTAACACCTCGAAAATTCACGTCCTATAAGGTGTTGACACGTATCACAAATTCTGAACGTGTGAAAGAATGTTATGAAAGGACTACAGTTGACAAACATGGAAAGTATGTGAATATACGTATTCTAAGTGTCAACTGTGAATAAATATACTTCATAATAACCCTACATGATGTTTATAACATCAAACGAATAAATCATGAATCATACGAAGCTAAAAGTGAGAGATTACAAACTACAGGGGTTAAATGTGTCAACATGTTTAAAGATATACCTCTGAGTGACCTTTTGATAAACCCGAAGCTTTGTAAATATTAATTATGCTCACTAGAATACACTATAAAAATTTCATAAAGTTTCGTTAACGTATGAGAAAGATATGATCAAATTCGTGTGCGAAGTGTTAAAGCGTAAACGTTGGAAGTTAGGACTTTTCGGGTGATAATAAAGTTACCCGGGGACCTAACAAAGTGGGTATATGTTTTAAAGCCCTTATGGATCAACATTGAGGGTTAAAATGCAAGAATCAAGTGTCTAACCGGAGTTTGAAGGGCCAAGGATCAATTAGCAAAATCAAAAAATAAGATTTGCTGCTGAAGGCCTCGCGCCACGCGAGGGACTGCCAGTTCCAGAATTTTGTCTTGGCTGCCTTTTTGCAATCTGCTCGATTTTATCCGAGTTTCCTCATTCTTCTTGGCCCCTAGACACCCCCTAAACACTAGGAACAAGTGTTGATCAGTTGTGGTGAGTTGTAGACACACATGTCAAGGATTTGTGGTGGATTAAACACTATATAAAGGTATGTTATGCAACCATTGTTCTTCACACCTTCAAGTGCATAACTTATCAATTCTGGAGCTCCCAAGCAGGTCCAACTGATCATAAGTCGTGCATAGGACTCTTGTAAGTATGCTAATCCTTCTTTAGTTGAGTTTAGCTTGTTTAATTAGCTAAAAGTCAAACCGTCGTAATTACGGTTTGACTTCGAGATTAGTCAATAATGGCTCAGTCATATCTCGAATTAAAAGTAGTTATAGGTTGGTATTTATGTGGGTAATAAAACCCCAAAAGGGTTTCCCCTGATCACCACCCTAACCAGGTCAAATGTCGGGTCAAACGTTTAATCTAAAAAGTCAACAAATGCTTAAAATGTCATTTATGCATAATTAGCTATCTAGAACATATATAACCTGTTTGATCATTGCTATAACTTAGTAATAAGTGTAAGAACATGTCCAAACATGTTCAACCCGACTATTTCCTGTTTAGACCCGGTTCGGAACCGAAAGTCACATAGTTTGACTTTCGCTTTGACTTTCAGTTCTGACCCGTTTAGGCATGTTTTAGAAATGCCTCAGAGCTTTAATTGGAATAGGATACATGTTAGAACAATCCACTGTGATTATACACCTCGGATCACTAGTTATCCAATTAATACGCATGATTCCGTTAATTGCCCATATGTTGACCACTATGCCCTTATTACCTTAAAACGTGATTTTTTTGGAAATGTAAAAGAGTAGAAACCTTAGTTACTGATATATAAACTTGTATGAAAAGTTTGACATCAGTTTGACTTGTAGATTAAGAGTTATGCTCATTATCGCAAAATTAAAGCTTTATGTTAATAAAATGGCGTAATTAGCGTATAGCCTAGTTAAGCCTACTTTTTGATATCAAAATTATTACCCACTAATGTAATATATTATTTTGGGATTTTTAAAGATTTTTAATTAATTTTAGGCTGAGCATAACTTATAGTCGTAGGCTTAATCCGGTAATTGTCGGTTACGGGCCGTAAAATGAGTTTTACATATCTAAACGACTCCAAACCTTTTTCTACTGATTAGATATGTTAAATAAATTATTTTAAGCCTTCTGGAGGTATAAAAATATCAGCTTTATGTATCGAACCCATAAACGACTCTTAATCGCCTTATTTAGCGTTTTTAACGCATAGTATGTATAAAAATTATAATGAACATAACCGGGTTGATACCTACTGATATTTTAGGCAACTTAGAAGTTTTTAACAGTAAACAAAGGTTGATTAACTCAGACTTCGGTTTTGAGCTTTTCGGCTTATGTGAAATTACCAAAATGCCCATTCGGTGCATAGTTTGGTTATAATGGGTAAATTCACATATATACTTTACCCTACTGTTACAACTTATTAAATTGAGTATTTTTACTGATTACATCAGACCTGTAACTTAGATAAATACTTAAACTCTTTTATAACCTTTTAAATGACCAAACTACCCCTACGAGGTCTAGTTTGTGTTTAAAAACGATCCGGGCATAATGAAAGACATCTTACTGATGTCACAACATATTTGTGGTATAATTAACTTAGGAAACCTGTTTAGGACCCATATGGTTACCCGTTACGCCTCTGGCGCGTTCGGTTCGGTTTATGTAACTAGTTTGCATAAATTAGCCGAAACGGGTCAAACCTTATCCTTTTTATCTCAAAATCCAGAATGTGTTTAGTTTACCCATATTATACAAGTCTTCCAACTTGTCGGGTCTAAATCACATTCTATTCCGGTCTTCGCTTAATCATGCGTTTGAACCGTAAAACTTCCTTAAAACTAGCCGGTCTAAGTTACGACTTAATTAAGACCAGTTAGGAATCTAATAGGTTAATAAAACCTTCGTTCCAGATTGAAAGCCCCAGTAGAAGTACTTGTGCTTGCTGATTAGAATATACGGCTGAGTATAAATTGCATTACTAGCTCAGGTAAATACTTTTAACTTATTTTCCCTTATACGGGCTTGGGATACAGTATTATAAAAATACCGCTTGGTCGGGTGTAGAAACCTTTTAATCAGAGATGATTAAATTGCATAATCCCGTTTTAATCTGTATTGATTGATAACAAATAACATTGGGGGTTAATGACCATGTCCTGGATATCCTTGGCTCTTTTTAAAAAGTGAATGGCCACGACGTAAGCACAAGGTGTAGGCAAAACACCTCCTGTTGCATATGTATAACGTATACTCACTAGTAAGGGTATCTTCTTGTTAGATTATATTTGTGGTGTGTCGATTAATCTTGTCCGGCTTGTATTGTATAATCATCGGCCCTAAATGTTGGACAACCATGTAAATCGGATACAAGATTTTTATTAATAAAATTGTCCCAAGTATAAAAGATTAATTTTGCCTCTGTGCATTTTAATCAATGTGTCAAGATATTTTGTGCCGTTTGCACTCGAATCACTTTTCAAACTCTTTTTCCAAAATAAGTCAGTTAATTGTATTTACCAGTGTAAACTGACGTATTTTCCAAAAGGTTAAGTGACAGGCACTATGCGTAATTGGCTGGGAGCTCAGGGCGTCACTAGGGAATCTTGCAAGTTCTAGATGCCTAAAGTCTGTTGAACAGTTTTCTTTTATTGATCCGCCTGTGAATCCTTTACCTTCCGTTGTAATACTTTGACATTACTTATATTCGGAATGTAATATATTTATCTTTTGCTTCCGCTGTGCATTATTTTATTGTGTTGTTTGACTATTATGTTGCCAACCACGTCACGATACTCCCCCACCGGGCCCACCGGTGACACGTGGAAAATCGGGGTGTGACAGGTTGGTATCAGAGCCAAATTGAGTGAATTAAACACTAGCTTTTTGTGCTTAATCTCAATGACACAATTGCACATTCCTAAATCTTCTGAGTCTAGACTTAACATAGGAATATTCTCAATCCTAATCTGAAAATTTTTGCTTCCAATTTTTATATATATTGGATACGTCGCCAAGCGAAGAAACTGTATTAGAAATTCTCCACATCCGGAGCCTTGAAATGCTGAGCTTCGTACCGCGGCCAGGATGAAACGTACAACCAAAGAGAAAGCATTCAGACATAAAATGAAGAGGAAACTCCTTTTGCTACAGATCGTTTCTTTGATAGTCCTTATAAGGACATATTTATCTTTCAGTCCCTTTAAGGACACATTATCCCTTCAAAGACCCGCTTAGGGCAACTCTGTACTTCTATTTTCATATAATGGATTGATTAAATTAAGTTTTCATTCTAAACATGAAATATGAAATGAATGGAAAATAACATCCCTTAGAAGGGAAGTGCCTACGGGCTATAATTAACGTCCTCTGAGACTAAAGACGGTGGTAGCCTACAGCTCCCTGTCAAGAAAAGGTAATGAACTTTGATTCACACCTAAATACCTCGATCCCAGACGATCATGGCTTATAAATTAAACTTGTCCACGTGACTAGGCCATTTGTGCCATTACTAATTCATAAATTGCCCTGATTCTCTGAAATCTTGGCTTATAAATTAAACTTGTCTACGCGACTAGGCCATTTGTGCCATTACTAATTCATAAATTGCGCTGATTCTCTGAAATCTTGGCTTATAAATTAAACTTGTCTACGCGACTAGGCCATTTGTGCTATTATTAAATTATAAATTTGGATTTATGATAAAAATCCTGAATAAAATAAATATCCTTACTTTCCTGCCAGTATGCATTTAAAGATAATCTTAAAGGTGAAACCTAGCCTACGCGGCCAAGATGGTGAAACCTACTCAAGAGATTCAAATCCTTGTTAACACCTAAGAACGTGTTAGCACTCTTGACAAATGTGACTCGAGAAAATCACAACAGTCATCCTTATATTAGATTCTTCCAATTTTCTTATCTAGCCTAGTGATTTAGAAATCATGGCTTGTGTCATCCTATAAGATGATCACATTATAAACATCCAGTAGTGATGAAGTGCCTACGGGCTAAACTTGTTGTCCGATAAGACAACGACAGTGGTGGTCTGTGACCTCCTGTCTAAAAGTATTGGACCAGGTCCAAGCATAATAGTCGGTAGGATCCATATGATCTCGACTAATAGCATCTGAGAAGATGATCATATTATAACCATCCCTCAGAAGGGAAATGCCCACGGGCTATATCTATTGTCCTAAAAGACAAAAGACAGTTGAAGTCTACAACTCCCTGTCAAGAGAAGGTAATGAACGTGATTCAAACCTTAATGCCTTGATTCTCTGAAATCATGGCTTACAAAATTTAGAATTGTCCTTGTGACTAGGCCTTATGCGCCACTTTAATATCCTTAATGTTTTATAACTAGGATAAATTATAATGGAAAATACTAATTAAATATAACTAACAAGTTAACCAATATGGTTTATATTACCATGGTTGATAAATCGTCAAAGATGATGACTCCATAATAATCTCTGAATAAATCATTGTTAATATTTATGTAGCAATCAAGCTACATGGCTGGATTAGATGAAGTTAACAGTCACTTGAAGGAGAGCAATGATACTACCAGAATTAATGTAACTGGAGCAGAACTACAGGCAATAATAGATTATGCTGTTACTCGAGCACTTGATCGGCAGTATGATGAGTCAAATGATACCCACTCTAAGACTCTATCTGCGGCTCGTTGTAAGCCCCCTCTTAAAACACATGAGTCAAGGGAGGACGATGTTCATGACCTGTCAAATCAAAGGAGTATTCCGTCTAGACAAGTTGTGTTTCATCAAGAGGCACCAGTTAAGACCTGTTCATATAAATATTTTGTCTCCTGCAAGCCCAGAGACTTTACAGGAGAAGAAGGGGCCATCGATTGCATGACATGGCTCGATGAGATGGACGTTGTTGTTGACATCAGCGGTTGTGCGGAGCAAGATGTTGTAAAATTTGTTTCACAATCATTTAAAGGAGAAGCGTTGGCATGGTGGAGATCATTGCTCCAAGCCACGGGAAAAGTTCTACTCTACAACTTATCTTGGGATCAATTTGTTGCATTAGTGATGTATGTAAAATGCAACATATAAATTACATCAAATGAGGCATAAAACTAACCCTTTTTAAGTACTAATATTGGAAAAAGAGTGTTTTTGTCTTCCTTTTGTATTTTCAGGATTAAATGAGCTCAAAAACGCAAAAGAAGCAAAAAGACAGCTAAATCCAACATAAATACAAGAAAAGGAATATTAGTGGACTGCCCGACCCCTCAACGGCACCTTCCAAAGCAAAATAGAGAAATCAGAAGACTGAACACGCCCCGTGCTCAGCCAGCACGGGGCCGTGCCCAAGAAGCAGCAGAAAAGACAAACCTATAGAAGCTTCTATTGCCCACCACGGGCCGTGCTCAGCGGACACGGGGGCGTGTCGAAAGTACAGCAGGCGCATTTATTGTAATTGCGAATTACAATTAATGAGGAGAGAGATTGTCAGACAGACACGGGGCCGTGCCCAGCGGACACGGGGCCGTGTCCAGCTCTCTGTTCAGCCTATAAATAGGAGGGCTTGGATTCATTTCATGTCACACCCTGACTTTGCGGAAGCGTGGTTAATTTTGGTGTGACTTCTTAATACCATAGCTTAATCATACCAAAGCTATATGAGTTAAAACATGCAAGATCATCCATTAAGTTTCGAAAACCAAACACAATACCATTGTTTTAACATACCCTGACAAACATAATCTTGTTCAACAAACTTTACAAACTGAAACATAACATAGACATGGTTTAAGGACTGTGTCTTGTCCAGGAAAGAGATACATCCCCTAAACCCCGGATGACCTTGGAAACTAGTGCAGCGGAAAACGTGCCATACCGTGCCAGATCTCGTTAATTTCCTGAAATACATGTAAGTTGAAAAATCAACAATAATGTTGAGCGAGTTCATGTGCAAGTGAGTAAGTAAAACACTTGTAAGTATAAAAATTTCCTGGTATGTAGCAGTGTAAGAGGACTTGTGATCACCAATGGTTTGCAAGGCCATTAGCATGTTGTGAAATGCAAGTAGGAAGACACAACCCTAGCCGATTTTTGCGTTGGGTACCAAGTCACTCCAGGTCCGTTCTGTTGGTCCTCCGAGAGGTCCGTTCTGTTGGGCCTAGAGCTGGGCTCGCTACACCCAGATAGATCTACCGCTCGAGTCCCTCGGTGTTCTAACTACCCATTCACATGATCTAAAACCTCCTTACGTTAATCATACCGTGTATAATAGTACTTGTAAACAAAGTAACATGTATTTCACCCCCGCAGTTAAGAAAACTGAAAACAGTTAGAGAAAAGGGGGACATGAACTCACTGTGAGGCGTCTCTACCAAGTATCCCTGAATCAGAAAGCTGCGCGACGACCTACAAGTGCTAATTCTATTAGACGGACGGCCGTGCCTTAGCTTTATAGTTTATGTTTTTGGGAAATAGTTAGACAACTATTTCGTGTTTACTTTTTGTATATACTTGGTAGTTAAACTCCTTCCCAAGGATGGGGGATACAATACATGTGCGTAAGTTACGTTTTATCAATCGTGTGGTAATGTAATTACCAGTGTAACTTATATAGTTATGGTGAAAGCGTTCGCAAAGTTTTGGGATCATTAACGCTTGTAAATATTATTTTTTACTTCTAAAAATAATATTTATGTATTTCACAAACTAATCATAAACAGTGTTGTGACCATATATATATTCATCACGTTAAACCTTGTGAAAATCCCACCTCCGAATATTTAGTAAATAATGTCATGGCGAAATTTATGTTTCGAAAATATGTCGAAAATAGTTCTAACACTTGTTGTGTAAATAATTCTAAGTGTTAGGTTTTTAGAAAATTTCGCCAGAGTTTCCTCTGTAACTGGAGGTGGCCATGCTTTCAAGCGTATCATTTTCTTTTTGAAATCAACTCATGATCATCATCAATCAACCTTTACGTTTTAACACGCAAAATACTACCATTGTTATTTTCAGTTTAAATATGTGAAAACTAGACTGTTTTCGGGCGATTAAATAAAATACTTAACCCTTTCCAAAAATTCCCAGATTTTTGTGGAACGTCATAAACGACCCACAAATTATTGTGTAAAAATTTCGGGGTCCAGTTCATTACCAAAAATTTATAGAAAATCGTTTACCGAACTGTGGTCAGATTTGTCACATTCTGATCACAGTTTACGGAAAAATTCGTCAAAAATTCCTCGTAAGTCCGTTTATCGAAAATCCAGTTTGAGGGTCACAAATACATCTGTGTTCATCTTTGATAAAAGTTTCAGGGGCTGGTTCGGTTCAGGTTTTAGGTTGTGATCGAAAACACACAGCCCAATTTTCTGCAGTAACAAACAGCCCTAGCTGCTGTCACGGAAACAGATTTTTAAAATAGTAACCGACATCAGAAAAATACGATTCCAGCGCCATTTTCTTCGTTTTTCGAAATGACACGATTTAGGCTTTTGAAATTCTGTTTTTCGAGTTTTTAAGGTACGTTTACAGCCTGTTAAAGGCGGCTGAAACAGTGACTCAGCATGCTGTTTTGTGATTTCGATGTTATTAAATCGCGTCATAAGTGTCCGATTAGCGGGTTAAACAAGAAAACGACTTTTAAATATCAAGTATGTGTTAACCAACCCTTAAACCGACAAGATTCCACTTCATAAATCATACACAAGTAAACTTTTATGTAGATTTAATGTTCATAACTCATGTTTTCACATTTTTCTTATATTCTTGTGATTTAGTGATTTAAACAACAACACTACATGTTAAATGCCATAAATTTCGAACAAGATGAGATCAAGCATGAAGAAACTTACTACTAGCCTCTAGCTAGGGAAGAATCTTGTGTAAAAATGAATGAGAAAAGATGTAGAATCAAGCAAGAACAATGCTCCCTTGCAATGCCTTCAAGTTGCACCTTCCATGTTTGATCTTCAAAGCTTGAATGGTATAGGTAAATGAAGAAGGTGATGAATGTTGGAGTGTGGTGGTGGATTCGGTTGTAGTAGAACCGAATAGAGAGAGAGAGTTAAGTGAATTTTGTGAAGTGAAAGTTATGATCATAAGGCCATGCTATATAATAATTTCTCACATATTTTGGTCACATGTGCAAGCAACAATCTAATAGAATATTAACTTAAAATCTTACACAAGATTAGGAGGTATGGTGGGGAAAATTTGGTGGGTCCATCAAGGGCTAAAATCGGTTGGGGGGGAGGGGTTTATTTGCAAAAATGGTAACTAGGAAGTTAGATTGTAAGTATGTAGGAAAATGGTGGTGTAAGTTAGTAGGTTTTATTTTTAGCGGGTGTTATGGCATACGGGGATCATTAGTAGTCATAATTAGTAAAACAAAGTGTCTGCCAAAAATTTAGTGTCCCGGGTAATGTCCGGTTATACGATTAAGTACCGCTCCGTTAAAATGTTTAATTATGTCGATAAAGGTCCTTTATGTATATTTTTGTAACATAAATTATTCCCGGTACTTAGGAAAATATACGGGACCGTTCTGAAGTGTTTTTGCACTGTATTAGCAATTTAAAATGCTGAGTTCTATAATAAAGCGCAGAATTTTGTATTTAAAGTACGTTTTAGGCACCTCCAATCAGTGTATCTTATTCCTAGAGACGCAGTTCCACAACCCTTATAACCCTACACTCACTACCAGTGTAGCCAAATATTTGAGGCTCTTAGCAGGCCTTAGAGGCAGTGTTTGCCTGATGCTGGTTATATCAGCATGTTCAATGTGTATCCGTTTAGTGCTACTGTGCTTTTTGTGCATCAAGTTTGCCACTAGGGTTCAGTATGTAAATAGTGTAGTGACAGCAAATAAAGTATGATGCAAGTAAGTGCATGTATCAGTATGCAGGTAGCAGTTTATCAGCAAATTTCAGTTAAGCACAGTAATTTAGCTGTAATTAATCATTAATTAAGTCGTACGGATACCTGGTTTAGTGCGGGTTGTCACATTCTCCCCCCGTTAAATAAATTTCGTCCCGAAATTTAAGTTCTGCTTGTAGATGCAGAATTCTTAGGAAATAAGTGGGGGTATTTCTCTTTCATCCGGTCCTCACGTTCCCAGGTGAATTCAGGACCATGTCTGGCATTCCAACGGACTTTGACGAGTTTGACACTGCTCCGGCGGGTCTTGTTAACTTTCCAATCCGTGACCTCAACAGGTTCTTCAACGAAGTGGAGCGTGTCGTCAATATGAATCTCGTCGATGGGAATGGCAACGTCAATTTGAGTTGGACTTTTCTTTAGATTGGATACATGGAATGTATCGTGAACGCCATTTAGTTCAGCAGGTAGGTCCAACTTGTATGCTACTGTTCCAATTCTTTCTAGAATTCTGAAGGGACCAATGTAGCGCGGATTTAACTTCCCACGCTTTCCAAAGCGTGCCACCCCCTTCCAGGGTGAAACTTTCAATAACACCATTTCTCCAACTTGGAAATCCACATGCTTCCGGTTTGGATCCGCATAGGCCTTTTGTCTATGGCGAGCTGCTTCGATGCGTTTAAGTATTTGCGCAATCTTGTCTGTCGTCTCTTGGACGATCTCGGGACCAGCAAGCTGCCTATCACCTGCGTCAGACCAACATAGGGGTGATCGGCACTTGCGTCCGTATAGGGCTTCGAATGGCGCGACACCAATACTGGTGTGGTAGCTGTTGTTGTATGAAAATTCGACCAAAGGTAAATGTTTATCCCAGCTACCGCCCAAATCCATAACACATGCCCTCAGCATGTCTTCCAAAGTTTGTATCGTTCGCTCGCTCTGGCCGTCAGTTTGCGGATGGAACGCAGTGCTCAGATTCAACTGTGAGCCAAAGGCTTCTTGGAAGGATTGCCATATCCTTGACACAAACCTTCCGTCTCTATCAGAGATGATTGAGAGAGGTACTCCATGACGTGCGACAATCTCTCTCATGTATATTTCCGCAAGTTTACTGGTACTGTCTTTCTCTCTGATTGGCAGAAAGTGTGCGGACTTTGTTAAGCGGTCAACTATCACCCAAATCATGTCATGGCCTCTTGGCGTTCTTGGCAATTTCGTAACAAAATCCATTGAGATTTGTTCCCATTTCCACTTGGGAATCTCAGGTTGTTGCAGCAGCCCTGAAGGCTTCTGGTATTCCGCCTTAACCTTAGCGCACGTCAAACATTTGCTCACATAAATAGCAACATCGCCTTTCATCCTAGGCCACCAATAATAATTTTTGAGATCCTGGTACATCTTATCCGATCCAGGGTGGATAGAGTACCGTGACTTGTGCGCTTCATCGAAAATAACTTTCCTTAATCCACCAAACAGAGGAACCCAAACCCTTTTCTCGAAACATAACGTTCCTTCCTCGTTTGGTACCAAAAGCTTCTCCATCCCACGGAGATATTCTTCCTCAAGGTTTCCCTCCTTGAGAGCTTCTTTTTGTGCAGCACGAATGCGCAAGGAAAGATCGGTTCATATGATCATTTCCAGAGCCCTAACCCTTATGGGCTTGATTCTCTCTTTACGACTTAGGGCATCGGCGACTACATTCGCCTTCCCTGGATGATACTTTATCTCGCAGTCGTAGTCGTTCAACAATTCGACCCAACGTCTTTGTCTCATGTTCAGCTCTTTCTGGTTGAATATGTGCTGTAAACTCTTGTGGTCTGTGAAAATTGTACACTTCGTACCATACAGGTAGTGTCTCCAGATCTTTAAAGCAAAAACCACTGCGCCAAGTTCCAAATCATGTGTGGTATAGTTCTTTTCATGTACCTTCAGTTGGCGCGCTGCGTAAGCAATAACCTTCTGGCGTTGCATCAACACACAACCCAATCCTTGACGCGATGCGTCGCAGTATACCACAAAGTCATCAGTACCTTCCGGTAGAGCTAAGATCGGCGCATTGCAAAGCTTATCTTTCAGAATCTGAAATGCTTCATCCTGTTTGATTCCCCAATCAAACTTCCTATCCTTCTGCGTGAGGAGCGTCAATGGTTGAGCGATCTTCGAAAAATCCTCGATGAACCTACGATAGTAGCCAGCCAAACCCAAGAATTGCCGAATCTCGGTTGGCGTCTTTGGCGTTTCCCAATCCTTGATCGCCTCGATCTTTGTGGGATCAACATGAATTCCATCTCCATTAACCATATGTCCAAGAAATTGGACTTCACGTAGCCAAAATTCGCACTTGGAGAATTTGGCGTATAATTGTTCCTTTTTCAATAGCTCCAGAATAGCTCTAAGATGCTGTTCGTGTTCAGCCTTCGTCTTTGAGTAAATCAAGATGTCGTCGATGAATACAATCACAAACTTGTCCAAGTATGGCTTGCAAACTCTATTCATTAGATCCATGAATACCGCAGGTGCGTTTGTCAAACCAAATGGCATAACGAGGAACTCGTAGTGCCCATAACGAGTTCGGAAGGCTGTTTTCGGGATACTTTCCTCCTGTATCCTTAGTTGATGGTATCCAGATCGAAGATCGATCTTAGAGTAACAGCTTGAACCTTGAAGTTGGTCGAACAGATCATCGATTCTTGGCATAGGATACCTGTTCTTGATCGTCAGCTTGTTCAATTCTCTGTAGTCAATACACATACGGAAACTTCCGTCCTTCTTCTTGACAAACAGGACCGGAGCTCCCCAAGGCGAGAAGCTTGGTCGGATAAAACCCTTGTCTAACAACTCTTGAAGTTGTGCTGACAGTTCCTGCATCTCAGACGGCGCAAGTCTGTAAGGTGCCTTAGCTACAGGCGCTGCGCCTGGAACTAAGTCAATGTGAAACTCCACTTGCCTCTGAGGTGGCAGTCCAGGTAAGTCTTCCGGGAAGACTTCTGGGTATTCCCTTACGACAGGGATGTCTTCGATTCTTGGCTCAGCAGCCTTCTTATCCACGATGTGTGCCAGAAAAGCAACACATCCTTTCTGTAAACACTTCCTTGCTTTCAAGCAGCTGATAAATCTTAGCGGCGTGTCACGCTTCTCTCCGTGAACCACAATTGTCTCACCATCATCAATTGGGATACGAACAACTTTCTCGTGACATACTATCTCAGCCTTGTTTCCGGATAACCAATCCATTCCTACCACCACGTCGAAGCTTCCCAATTGGACTGGTAGTAGATCCAAAGTAAACTCACGTTCTCCCAATTCTATAACACAGCCTCTGATTACTTCGTCGGCTTCAACTAACTTTCCATTAGCCAATTCGATCGAGTAGGGAATGTCTAACTTATTAGCGGCTAACCCAAGCATATTCTTAAATTCTAGCGATACGAAGCTATAATCGGCACCAGTATCAAATAAAACGGATGCATAGCGTTGATTGATAGGGAACGTACCAGTAACAACATTTGGATCCTGGCGTGCTTCCCTAGCTTCGAGTTGGAACACTCTACCACGGGCTTGATTCAGTGTTGGGCAATTCTTCTTAAAATGCCCGATTTCCCCGCAGTTATAACATCCGAGCCTCTGTCCATTACCACCAGCTTGATCATTCCCCTGATTACGATTCACTGCGCCCGCTTGGTTAGCATTGTTGCCTTGATTTCTGTTACCCCCGTAGTTTCCTTGTGGGCGGTTTCCGTTTCCACCACGGTTATCATTCCTATTTCCATATCCTCCCTGGCCTCCGCGACCGGCAGGGACCCAACAAGTATCCTTCGAGTGTCCACGTTTCCCACATGCTTCACATGTTTTTAGCCCACATTGACCGGAATGGTGACGCTGGCAGGCATTACACTTGGGCTGAGTGCCCATATATCCCCTTCCTTTCCTTCCACTGCCAGTCGTACCCTGAGCTGGCGTGTTCGGTGCTCCTCTCTTACCATCACCGCTAACACTTTGTTTGAAGTTCGAAAACTTTCTTTTGTTACTTCCTGACGACTCAACATGAGTCTCTTTCTCCTTTGCCTTAACATCACCAAACCTGTTTAGACGAATCGCCTCCTCGGTGAGAGCCACGCTCAAATCGATGGCTTCAGTGATAGTCGCTGGTTTGGAGGAGGTTACCATGCTTATTATTTGGGGAGCCAAACCCCAAATGAAGCGCTCGATTCGCTTGTATTCTGGCGTAACCATGTAAGGAACCACTTGAGATAAGTCGTGAAACCTCTGGACGTATTCTGCAATCTTTGGTCCATCCATCTTTAGGTGCCAAAATTCAGTCTCCAACC